>OY294070.1:61929893-62074743 GCA_958510875.1 Endomychus coccineus
ATTGCCACTTTTCGGTTACATCAAAGGGGAACAAGGCATTAATAATTCTAGCCAGAACATCTGTTTCTTAGTTCCCGGCAATAAGCAACTTGCAATGAACATACAGAGTAAGGTACCCTCGAATGTAGTCGAGTTTTATGGGACACTTCCACCGTTCTGATTCATAATAATACTTCCCAATAAAATTTTGAAATCTCTCCAGTCTTATTACCGACTTGAACATTGCTACAGTTAATCTGGAAACGTATAATCTAGATCAACATACTTTACAAATAGCAGACTATCAATTTTCCACTTCAATATATGCAGCCTTTCGTGTCATTTTTATGAATTAAACATTCTTCTAAGCTCTTTTCAAAATCATAATTTCGAAATTATAATACTAACTGAAACATGGCAAATAATTTCTCAAAATTTTTATTTTCAAGGCTATAATTCTTTCAATAATAATCGTTTGGGATATGTTTTTGTGTAAAAACATTAGGAAACATTTGACATTTTTTTAATATATCCTAATTTGTTTTTTTGAAAATTGGAAACACGAAACAGTGCTTGAATTCATCATCGTCAGAAACACTAAAATGTGCTATTGTCTTAATCAAATTTTTTCTTCCACAGATCCACAACATTCCTCAACCACGGTGGAGGTATCTTCAAATCAGTTTCCCGGTGGCTGTCCAGTTTGCCATTCACAAAATAGCTTTAAAACTGGTTACACGGGTTGTGGATATACGTTGGGCATCTGCTTCTTTCCAGTTGGTATATTATGTTGTATGTTATGTTGCGAGAAGAAATATTGTAGGAACTGCAACTTTACTACATCTTGAGTATTATATGATTAACATCAATATATTTTTGATACTTATTATTGTACTAAATAATACTTTAATAAATATTAGGAAATATTTCGACTTTCTTTATTATAAGCAGATCTTAGGAATGAGGAAAAACTCTGTATACATCAGAAAAAATGAGAAAATCGGTGGAACTGATGAGGATAACATCAAACTCTTCTCAAAAATTCCAGTAAATCAAGTCAAGTTTTTTCACAGGTTTCACATATAATCTGAATTTCCGTATTTAGTTTTACGTATTCAGGAGCTTCAAACATAATAATTTCGACGAAATGAAAATCAAAAAATATCTTATTTTTTTGACTTCATTTTATTATGAATACCACAATATTATATTGAACAATAGCGATGATGAAAAGAATCCTAATTTGGTTGATTGTATCCAAGAAAGTCAGTACAATTATTATCTTCTTCAGCGAGTTTAGCGTACAGAACTGCATAACTACGAAACTGTAATTGCCCGAAAAACTGTTGTAAAAAATACTTAAGTATACCAAGTATGAACTAAACTTTTGAAACTTCAACACCATCCTATATTTTTGAAATGAAGTGTTTTAGAAGAAAATATTATATCGAAGATAAATAGTATTCTAATATTTTTTTACAACACGAGATAAGAACTATAATGTTCGTATGAGGTAGCGATGAGATGGGAGAGTTCATCGAATGCCCGAATATCTCACGTTCGTTTTACATTAGGTAGATGGGTTTTCAAATTCGATCTAGATATTTACTATAGACCAAATAATTGTGTCAGACTAGACGTACCTAGTACCTAATATTGACGTAATTAGTGATCATGAAATCATTCTGGATAGATGGTATAAAGACATGTTAAATAAAGCTACTGATAAAATATTGACTACCCTATGCAATTGCTAAATATAGATTATCTAGGTCCTTTACCTCGTTCTAAACGTGGTAATGAATATATTTTGGTTGCAGTTGACTGCTTCACGAAATATATCTTTATATATCCTTGCGTGAAAGCTACTCCAGCTTCTGCAATTCAATTTTTGGAAAATGAAATTTTCCTAACTTTTGGGGTACGCCAGATTTTATTATCAGATAATGCGAGCCAATTTACATCCAGGCAATTTTTGGAATTTCTTTTTGGATACAAAGCTTAGAAGCATTGATCAAATGCTCGTTATCATCCACTAGTCAATAATAGTGGAAGAGTAAATCGAGTTTCAATAACCGCCATTTCTTCGTTTATTCACTATAATCATAGAGATTGGGACTTAAACATTCCGCAATTAATGTGAGCGTTACGCTTAACAAAGCACGAATCAGCAGGATTCCGTCTTGCATTTTTAACGTTTGCGCGTCAATTTCTATTTTTGGTCATTTTACGGCAAAGTTGGAGGTAACGACATTCTTAATGTTTCTAACACAATTCATATACAGTCAGATATTGAATCGTTACCTAATGTCTTCAATGAAGTAAGACAGAATATCGTGGCTGCATATTGAGGATACAAGAAGCATTATGATTCGAGAAAACGACCAGTTATCATTCACAGTGGATGATAAAGTTTGGAAAAAAAATTTCGTTCAATATAATGCAGCGAATTACTTTTCAGCCAAACTGGCTCCTAAATATATACCTTGTGACGTTACCAAAATAATTCCCAATTTAGTCTTTCATGGCATGTTTTGAGAATTATCTCAATCATTTTATCTTATCGTTATCGGGTCTATTCTCTCGATTATTGCAACACTCAACATAAGTCTAATTTTGGAGGAGTTATTGTCTGAAAAAATTATAATTTGAAACCTCTTAGCTAGGTTTACGAATATTCAGAAATAAGCTCTTGCGTATCTAAGTAATGATTTCTTCTTGAAATGTTCAAGTTTATGGGGAGTCTGTTGGCTCATTTGATATTCAAATTTGGAGTATATCTAGTAGCCTCTTGAGAAATTAGAATCTAACCTCCATATCAGTAGGTATATGATATTGTAGTTCTAGATCGGTTCGACATAAAGGGATATCATTCATTATCATTCCTACTTTCCTAATTTCCTTTCCTTGATGCAAACTAGTGTTGTGAAATAGGTTTCGTAAAATTGGTTCGGAGTGTAGGAGAATTTGAATTGGACTTTCACTTACGCTTGGGATAAATAAGTGCATTCACAACAGTGGACTAGGTTCACTAATAAACCATTCACTAATAATTTCGTCAAATTATTACTCGTTGGAGTTATACCGAAAGGAAGTACCTGAATCATCCCATTTTTTGTCACAGGAATATATGAACAATTTAAATGTTGGTAGTAATAACTAATCTTCTTAAGTAGAAAATTTAGTTATCATATCATTGAAAATGGTAATGCTTTTTGTATCCCGAATGCTAGGGAGCTACAATAAAACTGTATATCTGTGTGTTCTTCACGAGAGTTACAGATATAATAACCAAGTTATGTCGAAATACCTTGATACTAAGGTTTATTCAGGATAGTATTTTCCAATTACCAACCTAGGGTTAGGTTGGAAGGCAGCGGGATACATAGTTTTCTTAACAATTCTTCATCAATTTGTCTTTTGAAATTACATATTTTTCACCATTAGTACAACTACGTTGTATCTTCCTGAATTTCAACTGTTGAAATGAAATTTCACGTACGAACTTAAATTATATGGAAATGAAGCCATATCTATGAGGCGCCGTTTGTGCCATAATTATTACGTATTTATATTCTAAACATCTTATAGTTTATATTCAATTTCACAACATATATTGAATAACTTTCTGTATATATTGATCATGTTTTATATATGAATTGTAGAATGTGAATATATAGAAGTTATGAGAAATACATATAAAACTTTAGCTTCATATATTCACCACTGGAGGCGCTCAGACAATATATTAGTATAAGGAATTATCAAATGATGATTCAACGTCACTAGCCCAAATGGCTGGTAAACAACATATAATAACTACATATATTGTCGGGAGGAGCGTGATCTGAAGGTTAAATAACCACATTATATTATAATGCCGATTCAGAGAGGTCAATATAACAATTTTCCGTTGGCAATCAGAATGCGCCAACCCTGTTGTCTAATATCACAATTCCCTCTCGAATCCCTTGTAGAAGTAAGGCACAGTGGATTTGCACACTCGAGTTCTACGTCGGATTAAATTATGGATGTCATGGAATTGTCACAAAAAATGATTTTTTCAAGGAAACAAACACGAAAAATGCGCACAAGTCCAGCGCTGCCTCACCCCGCTCCCAGCTGTCAGATATTGAAAAATTACAATATTTTTTTCGTATTCAGAGAGAAAGCAGTCAAATCTGCTGAGCGGCATTTCAATTACTAGCGATAATCCCAAGATAGATTATGAAAAATTGATAAATCTTCATGAAAATAAGCGGCTCTTGGCTTCAAATGCTATACATTTGATTATGACAACTACAGTAAAAAACGATAACGCCAAAGAGTTAAGGTCACTTGTGAATATATTTTCAGAACTGCGACGCGTTACCTATAGGTTTCGCAGCTATAATTTTGTTTTTAAGTCGAAACAATCGACAATATCTCTGTCAAGATGATTAGTGCCAAAGGCAAAGTTTCGCCCCTCAAATCGTTGACTGTTAACAAACTCGAGCTGACCTTATTTCCTTCGTCAATGATACATTTTCTGAGCTTGTTTTCGAAGATATTGTTGCCTGGTCGGACTCGCAAGTCGTTCTTCCATGGCTGAACTCTTGCCATTGGAAAATATTCATTGCCAACCGAGTCAGTCATATTCAAGACATTGATACGTCGACATCTTCCCTCAGCACTAAACGCAGCTGACTGTGCTTACAGATCAATAATTCCTTGTAACGGTATGGACCCCTTGCAGGGTTGAATTTCAGTATTTTTTGAATTGGTAATCAATTTGAATAACTAAGTCCGGATGAGTCAAGCCCTGACATCTTTGTTATGATAGCGGCAGCTGTACAGTCACCGCGGAATGTTATCATTCGACATGGATTCACGGAAGGTGTTGTTTGGTCGGGATTGATGATTTTTAGGCAGGAAAATCGATTCGGAATTGTGTGTGGAAACGTTGAAGCAGGTACGTCGAATTTAATAATATTCTGCCATTGTGAGCATTCTCATGTAGCGGCCAAAAGCTATCAACGACAATTTTATAGTATTTCAAATATTATCAGAATTACGTTTGGTATGGTTTAGAGTTGCCGATTGACTAGATATTTTTGAAAGTTCTCTCTTGAATGGACGACATGCCTGCGGATAGTCCCACCAAAGTCATTCATTTAATTTTCATTATCATCTTCCAACTCAACGTCATAATTTAGTTCCATTCTCTTCGAATTAGTTATACTCTAATCAGATATCAGACCAGTTTTGTATTTTCGTAATATCTTTTCCAACCTGGGATTTGTGCTCCTCGTGGTCGAGGAGAAATATTCTTTGTAGCCAGAGATACGTGTTGAGGAAACAAGTGGTAAGTCTTGACTTTGATCCCGAATGATTTCATTTACTTATTCATTTAATCACACTAGCTCAACGGGAGAAATTCCTTCTAGAACTTAGGGGTACATATGATATAATTACTGAATAGGAACAACAAAATATATCAACAGTCAAACCGATCATCTCGTAGAATCTACACATTTGGAAAATTGGGGATACTAATAACGTATTCGTTCTGCAGAGTGGTGGATAAAATGTTTGTGTGAAACCGGTGTGAGCAGACGTGACATGTAAATTCAGTCTTGATAAAATCAGAGGAAAGTCAACCAGGCTATGAATGACCATAGAAAGGGATAGAATACTATGAATTTCCCAACGTTCATATAACTCTATACAAGAGAACCTATTTGATAGAGCCTGGTAGGAAAATCCAATAGATGTATAATCACCATCAGTTTTGAAGGCTAAGTATTTTAGGAAACGCCAATTCACTCGCTCTATTTTATTTATATAAATTTTATAATTGGGGTTCCACACAATTGAAGCATATTCGAGCTTAGAATGAATTATATGATATTGTTATTGGATCACTATTGTTAAATAGCCGGCAATTCCAGATGATGAAGCCCAGCATTCTGTAGGCACTACAAACAATTGACGCAAATGACAATTTCAAGTCAAACAAAACTCCCAAGTCTCTGAAACTAAGGGAACGAGCGAAAGCTGTGTTAACAAGTTTGTAATTGTAAATGATAGGCGTAATTTTCTTGGTAAAAGTCATTACTGTGCACTTACTAATACTAAGCTCCAGATGATTTATTACACAGCAAGTACTGAGTGCATCCAAGTCATGCTGCAGTGAGATACAACATAAAGAATGCTTTACTGCCGAGTGAAGTTTCAAAACGTTTGCGTAAAGAAGAAAACAACAGACAAATGAAGAAGAAATATCATTGAATAGGAGTGGACCAAGTACTGGCCTTTGAGGTACACCTGAGGTGGCATGAAATGAATACAACTTAAAACCTCTATACCTCTATAATCTACATATTGAGATCTATCACTTAGGTAAGAATTCCAAAATTTGATCGAATGATTTGCAAATCCAAGGCTAGACATTTTATTCAATAAAATACTGTGAGTGTCGAGAATAAGTATAATTTTTTTTATCAGGTAGGGACTGTGCAATTGTTCACATCCTTTCTACAGCTTATAGCATTGAGGTTCTGATTATTGCACTAACCGAGTAATTTATCTCAACTACATTCACCTTTCTTCATCGAATTTCATTTGTTCCATAAAACTTTTTTATAATATTTGATTTGTAACTGGTAATATTTAATAATATTTGATTTTCAATTAACTATTACCGATTATTATCTGAACTTGGATTAGTTATTTCCTAGTTGAACAATGCAATTGTATCTGATTATGTGGTCTTTTATCTATATCGATTCGTTCAGTTGTTATCTGATTATAATGTTGGCCTCATGCCTTTATGAATTAACTTAGGTGTTTAACTGTTCTTAAAATTACATTCTGTTATAATATCTACTATCGTAATTGATCCACGAATCTGTTATATAAATTCCCAATTTTTGTATTATAGAATTGTTAATAGGAGTTTTTCGTAATTGTACAATACTAATGCCTCTTTCGTAATTGTCAATATTTTTATCTGAATTTAATTTAACTACTCAATTCTTTGATTACCTGACTTTATAACTATTTTAACCACAACGAATTGATATATTATTTTTCACAGCTAACCGGAATTCGATTGTTTGTCTCGAATTCTACTCCCTGGTGTTTTTTGTTCAGAATTAGTTACTTCTTGTCATTCGTTATGGTTGATTCTTTCTCATTGAATTTGTTGAAGGTAACGCATACAGTGCCAATGGTAATTCGTTGTTTTGCTGTGTGTTTCCCTCACTCTGCATTTGGGTCATTTCTGTTTCGTATTGTATTTTTTCCAGGGTTAAACGACTGAAATGTTTTTCTCCGTTTTTCCCTTTCGAGTGTACGGAATTATCTGGTCGAGCTTTATAGTATGCAGTTCACAAGCTATAACAAATACAAAGGGTAACGTTCCTAGCAGAATTAATTAAATTTTCTGAATTATCTGTTTTGCCGATCCTCACAAATCTATATCAATTATTAATTTATCCAAATTCTATTTTATCATCATTCATTGCTCATCTCAACCTCAAATTTTATTCGTGAACTATTTGATTTCGTTTATCTATTATTCAATTGGTGGAAAAAATCATTTCTTGTTAAGTTGAACTATTTCTTTTATTTTCTCTATTCAACAACATCTATCTAACACCATGCCGGAGATTCTTGGTTGAGGTTGTTTTTCTTATCTTATAGATAAAGTTGTTGATGTTTCGGACACAACTCTCAATCAGGAATTGAAGGGTATGTTTCATTACGTTAGACCCCATCTTCTGGTCCACATTTCAACGGACTAGCTGAGACGGGTGTCACAATGGTGAAGACGTACATCCTCCGGGTAGTCACTCGCGACCTTTATGCGCACAGAGTTCAGACTCTAGTGATGTTATTCCGTTGAGACTGGGTCATTTTTTAACATTGGGAATTATGTCATTCCTGAATCTGATTTGTGAGCCATAAGCTTGAATCGTCTGTCTCGTAGTTTTTTGAGAACGATATTCCTTTGAATACTGAAACACCTTGCAGCAACGTTTAAAGTGGTCTAATCCTGTCGAGGAAATCAAACTGCACGATTTGGTTCTCATCAAGAACGATGTAAAGTCTCCCTCACAATTTTCACATGGGCGAGTAGTGGAACTGCGTGCTTGCAACTGACGGACTTACACTTTACACTGGTAGTGACAGTGAAGTGAATTAATTTCGAAGACCATTTTGTTGAACTGTGTCCGTTCCCTATTAATTGCCTAACTATACCTAAATAATTTCTAGATATGAGAACTTTTCTCATACTTTTTCGAGTTAAGTATTAGATTCAAGTTAATATATATATTTTTTCTTCAGCTTACGGCTATTTTTTTATTGCATTGAAATACATCTAAAATGTCTGCTTTCCTGCTATTTAATCTACTCAAACATAAGTTGTTCAAGCGCCCGGCCTGCCCTTATATAACGCAAATTTTACTTCAATTTAATGTAATGTAATTTAATGTGTAACATGGTACTCTCTCTATTAAACTCTATAAAACTTTACTTGAGGAATCTACATTATTCCTATTCACTAATATTTATTTATTTGCAGTGTGGTTCAATTTAGAGAACAATGACACGTTGGAGTTTGATCTCAATCATTTATTAGTCGGAACAAACGTGAAAAATATCTTTGACACTTACCCCTTCTCATTTCACTAGACACTCATGAATTTAAACACTAGAAAGTAAATGGAGGGATAAACTCTAGTTTTAATCATAGTAACTCGTACTCAACAACAATAAAATATTCAATAAACAACAATTAAAAGATAATGATAATAATAAGAATATATGTGATAATCAAAGATAATAAAAACAATATTATAATTAACTTTATTGCTAATATTATAGAATTATTAATAAGAGTAATCTAATGATGAATCCTAAATTTAAATGAAATTACCTAATCTAAATTAACTAAACTAAAGAAATGAAACTAAAATTATTAAAATGATATCCCAACCAGAATTAACCTAGGGAATCGAAAAGCTATGAATTGATTGAATGTATTATTGACTCTAACTTGAATACAACTGATTTGAATTAAACTGAAACTCTGATTTTGGCGAAAACACCCTCTTATCAAAAACACTCTGAATAATCTAATAAAATTAATTCAATTAAAAATGACAAAGTGCCACGTGAATTTACAAGATACTAATTTGAGTTAGAAAATATAACTGAAAGTTTTTCCGCATTTTGTTCATATTTACAATGCGTCCTTTTTCTGCAATTAGAAAAGGATCCCCAAATTGTTTAACCAATGATTTTACTTATAGTGATCCTGATTTTAATTTTGTACAAAGAATAATGCTAGTAAATTTGGAAGAATGGTTAAACCAATAAGCAGTAAGATAACTTATAATTCTTCTCCTCTTTCTTAAGACCTCTCATTCAGAATGTTTTTAGAGTGGGAATTTCTAAACTTATCTGTCCTTTTCTAAATATTGCTAACTGATTTGAATATACATATTATCCCAACTATATTCAAGACTATATTTAAGCACAATCTTAATGATCTCCAAATCACATTAAGATTCATCATGTAGCTTACCATTAGTTTCTCGTCCTGTATCGGTTATCCATCTTGACAGGTTTATTATATCCTTCATTACCAAACTTTTGTGGATTTACTGCAACCCTCTTGACCCCATCAGCTGTGGTATCATATCACCCACGATGAAGTGAGTGTGAAACTAATTTTGTGTTTATTTTAAGAAATTCATCCAATGTTACCCACGATAAAATGTATTATTGGTGGGAAACAGAAAACATGTGGCAAACCCCATTGGATTATCATTACTTTGCTTTAGATATTTTAATCCTACATCAAACTTCAATTTTCTGAATATGATTTGGTTTTTTTTAATATTGGAAATAACCTATACATAACCCTTACAGAAGCAACGCGTGCAGGCCAAGAGGAGGAAATTCGTGTGTGCGAGAGGACCAGTTGAGAAAAGTGTGCGTTAGAGATGAATAAGTGAAACCTACGTCAACCTGCAGCAATCACGATATGGTAAGCTTCCCAAAAATTCCTACATACATGCAGAAATCGGGTTACACTATGGTTTGGTAATTCTTCTTTTCCTAATGAGTAAGTCGGAGCAGTAATCAACTTACAGTTCATCTAAATCAACAAACAAAAAATGGTGCTGACAATGTATATGATGTATGAAATGATCTTGAATTATGTAACTTGTCTTGATGACTGATGTAGAACGTATCCACTGAATATTGATGTATAGGATGTATTCAATTTTGCGAAATTCTTGAATTGTTGTTTAATCTGGCATCAAAAGAGCAAAAAATGGTTGGAATTGATTCAGGAACGTTGACGGGTTCTCAACTCCAGCGGGGTTGAATACCAACTTCAATATTGTTCAACTAGTCATTGCTGTCTTGGCTAGAAATGCCAGTATTCATTTTAATATATTAATGAAAATCTTCACAAAAATATGTACAAAGTTCGAAGGATTAATTAATACTTGAAACATGTATGTTGCTCTGTTGAGCTTGAAACTGATTATTCAAATACTAGAAAATTTTGAATTCTAGTTTTAGAAAGGGGTTCACAATATATTTGTTCAATTGGCCAGGAAGTGAGGGTAGTGGGAACAAGTGTTTACAGATAACGGATTCATTTGTACTTATTTGGAACCCGGTCACTTGATCATCTGATGTAAGCATTAAATTGCAATAAGTTATTGTTCAATTTGGAGTGACAAGAGTTAAGAGATGTACTGGTCCCAAAGTGCTTGTTGTAAGAAATATTTATGAATATTACAGTACAATTGACCTTTCATAGGAAAGGGTAGCAGACAATGATATGTAGTAGTTTTGAAATATTTCTTAACTCCCCAAATATGGATAACAATACAATGAACTCGGAATAGAAAATATATCATATAATGGAAGAATTGTGACACAGCGACGTCAGAGGCTACTAAGAAATAAAGAAAATTATGTTCGTTCTATTAGTTTGGAATAAAAGGTAGTAGACATCTGTAGATTTTCAGTAATTTTCAAAAGTATGTATCTCAGTATCTTGCGCATATGCTTGTTTTATCTTTTCATTGTTTCCGTACTGAACTTTTTCTGTTCGTATGAAGCGTTTCATCAATTTTTTGAATGCATCTTTTCTCAGATTTCTTCTTTCAGGATAAAGCTTGCTGATAGAGATTCGTAGCCAAAAGACAATTCTTATGCCCATGACACTGAGCTAGTTTTGGTACTTCCTCTCACTAACGTATGTTCAGAATTTACATATTTTTCAACTAAAATGAAATAACTAATGAAAGATTGATTTTTCTAAATAAATGGGACTATAACTCCGCCGTAGTTTCTTCAAATAGTTCGAACAGATATTACTACTAACAAAAGAGTATAATATATAACTTCAATGATAATTTCAGGATAGACGTTTAGTGAAATTTCACTCAATTAGGTTGAACCCACCGAGGGATTAAACGATAAACTGGTAGCTAACAAAAAATCTTATTATACAAAATTAAAATTTTTTGTTAATACAATGATTCAACTGTATTTATTTAGGCGGTAAAAAATGTACAAACGTCCAAGGCGGTAAATGCAGACAAAGGGGAACGCGAACGTACAGAGTAGAGCAAATTCAATGCTAAACATGGACTTCCGCCTTTGAGACATTGGAAATTCCTGGGATGCATGCGCACAATATATTCAATATGGGGTAATATCCAATTCAATATCAGAATCGATAAATCAAAAATGGTAATTGAATATTTTCTCTTATTATTAGATAGATGTACACTCAAAATATTAATGCAATTTAATATTATACGATAGTGATATAGAACGTTGATTATACGTAACATAATATAATTTGTAATTTAAAATTGATATTTAGAACAAAAGTATAACTGTCAGTTGTTGTTGTACCTTAGTTAAGTCATTCAATAAGTTACGAGTTGTTTTTATATCTAAATATTGATCCGTAATTATTGAGAACGGATACCTATATAATATATAATTTTCATCAATAATTAATTTCTCTATTTTCAAATATTATATCGTGTACAATATGCAACTTGAATAATATCGAAAAGAAGATTTGAACAGTACATTACATAATTTTTTCGGAGGTAAAATTCTTAATGAGACTCATATTTTTTGTATTTTATAGAAATAAAAAATCGTGCGAGACTGTGTTTGCTATAAAGTAAGCTAAAGGTATTATACACTTCGAATAAATACCCCTGACGACAAAAACCAAAGCTTGCGATCCCTTCGTAGCATGTCGACCAAATGTACCAAAATTTTCACAACCTTCAAATATATCGAAATATTTAATGTAACCTGAAGACTTAATTTTATCTCGTCAAATCCAATTATGCAATACCTGTGTTCTTCTGGCATTGTGTCTACCTTTCATTTCATATGTGTAAATGAGTTTTCATCAAAACCAGGCAGAAATATTGAGGTTCCTATCCATTTTCTAATTGTTAATTCACTAGGTAAAAAAAATGTATGCTCCTTTCTTAAAAAAGAATAACTCGTTGATAGTTAATAAAATAGTGACACTGAAACTTTCTTTTCCTGCTTCATCCACGGAGTGTTAGTTTTGTGTAGCAGGATCATTTTCACCAAAGTCTTATCAAACTCAGAATTATAATTCACAGGATCTGGTGAGGCTAAGATACCAACCATTAAATTCTAGTTCCTTTTGGTGTCATCAGTAGATGTCTCTATTAGTTTTGGAATGAATAAATTAAGCGCTCCTGGTAACTGCTAGATAAAAAAAAAACAAAGAAATGGTCAGTTCACAAACACGAGGAGATATTATTCAATATGTTTGATATCACGATAAATTATTCATCGATACGGGAAATTCAATCATATTATTTCACGCTTTGATTAATAGGAGCTATATTTTGTGTACGTTAAGAATATTCTACAATAATCGAAGTAATAACTTATATACCGTGTTTTTCGATGAACGGGTGTTAATGATAAAATGCTTCAACCTTCATCCTTTTCTTCCTAATTCCTTAGAAGCTGAAACTTGGAATTGAACAAATCGACATCTTTCACACCGGAAATGAATGGTGAGTTATTGGCCTTCCATAAAAATTAATTCAAAATAATACATTTCAACGAAATAATAAATTTATTATTCCGTTAAAATGATAAACTATCACAAAGTAACGGCAATTGAATTTTTAAAATAATACATTGTTCTCTAATTATTGCCCAGTCACATTTAAGATAACTTTTCGCCCCTATAAATATTCATGTTTGCTAGCTACTTCTGAAAGCGCAATCAGAATCTAAAATTGATAATAAATCCAATGGTGAAATAGTAACTTTACGTTTTGTCCTGAGTTTAAGCAAAGCCAATCTTTTTGCTAATTGTAAACGTTTTATTTGCTTTTTTAACGCAATTTTCGTTGGAGTATATTTTTCGCTGCAACCTTTTTTCTTCTTTTAGGAGTTTTAGGTAGTGGCCAATGTACAATAATAATAATAAATTCTGAAGTTGCTGATGTCGAAGATTCAGGAGAATTTCACAAAAAATTGTCTGTTCTTATATAGGTTTTTAATATCGGTTTCTTAACCGACAGTTCCTTGTACATTACAGGATAAACGTTCATCTTTAATCTGTTTTTAGTAGGGTTGCAAAAAGATTCTGTAGTAAAATGATTCTCATGAATACGTTTATCTCGAAGCTCCATCTGAGACAAATTTGCTAAATTTGAATTGCCTGGGAATGAAATTTTTAATGTCATTATTTCAGTTTAATAATAAATGTAAGTATTCAGGAGTGAAATAACTTATTAAGAGGAATAGACATTTTCGCATGTCGATGATTCAATCGATTGAAATGAATTAATTTTAACATAATTGAATAAAATAATTCAGTTTACATTATCACCCTTTTTGCACTAAAATTTTAATTAATCTAAAGCAGTTTTTGGTTGCGAGGCAATCATTTTCAAATTATATAACTAGACTGAATTTACATTATATTTCTGATAATGGTCAACTGAGGGTACAACTGACGCATTTTAATAAATATCAGAGGATAATCTCAATTGCATTTAAGTAAATAATTGTGGTCACAATTATAGACTTGTATGAATATCAATCGCTTTCCTTGTAACAGAACTGCATTATATGTGATATCTCATTTACCTCCATCAAAAAATGTTCAAATTAGGAAAAAATTAAATACCTAGTTGATTCAAAAAAACACCTCGTATATGTTGATGTGGAAGTAACATCGCTTTTATTTTTTTTATTGGGATCAGGCTGTTCACCGAAATTTGAATTTCATTTTACAAAAGAAAGATGTAGTACCTACCCACTTCCAATATACATTTGTAACGTGTAAATTCCACCTTATGGCTTAGAAATGGCCGCTGTAGGACAATTGGTTAACTCCTGTGACGTCAGTTATGCTAGACCATATATTCTAAGAGTCATGATCTGTAGATTCTAAAAGTCATGGTCCGTACCTACATTCTAAGGATCTTGGTTGCTCGGTTTCAGATACCGCTTCTCTTTTGAGGGTGTTCTGTGAGACAACGAGAGTGCCGGAAATGTGGAAGAAGACACTTCTGTTCTGTTCGTTCGAGTGAGAAGTCAATTCTAGGTTATTCAACTGGGAGGTGATATTAAGCGTGGGCTTGGAACCAATTTATGGGAATATTTCTCCCGTTGAAAATTATAACCATCAATTATCAATTTGGATTGGAATCATTGTGATTAATAGGATAATTGATATACCTTCGGGGATCTAAACCTAGTTTCGACGAATCTGTTTGGGGAACGATAGAAAAGTTGTCTTTTGGAAGAAAAAAAACCCTATCGTGATAGAGGTAAATATCTTGTAATTCCATTTGATTTATTCACTGACTTCAGGAACTGATTGACCTTCATTGTTAGCATTTGTTACGTATTTTGTTCTTGTCGGACTGCTGACGACAACAGAACATAGAGTTGAACATTTCATGTTTTTAGGGTTTTAGTTTTACTTCGAGTTCCAGTTTACTTCAAGTTCTGCTCGTAGTTTTTTATATTCGTCTACGTTGTGGAAAATTCAACAAGGAGTGTGTTGAGGGTTGGCTTGAATCTACTGTGGAAGACACTTAGGAAACACTAATTTATTTGCGAAATACAATCGTGGAAACGATATGGCAATGGTAGCAGGGACCCCTACATTGAAGTAGAATAATCAAACATCATCAAGCAAGTGCGACATCCAGCTCTCAAGTCAGGTTATCGATTTTGATTTAATGTATCAGTCGTCAATAATCATTGGATATCGTATATATTGTAAATTCAACTGTTCATTGTGTCATTGATTTAAAAGTAATCAACTCCATCCATATTTGCTATTAATTCGCTTTATACCTCATTAATATGAGTTCTGTCTCAAATCTTTTCAATATTATTATCTCAAGTGAATTTCAATCATTCTGGGTACAGGTCTTTTATTTTCTCCATTTCAGGGTAATTTAACCTGGGGACTTGAGTATTTGCATCCCCTAGTTGTATACAAAATCATTGGTTGGTTAAAATACTCTGGCGCCCTAATTTTTAACATCTAAAATATTACCTACGACCACCTCCATTGTAGCTGTCGGCAACCAAGCGTTAAAGTAGAATTTTAGTTATCCTTTAGTAAGAGTAAACAGGACGGTTGTAAATTAACGCCTAACGTTTGAACCGTTACACATTTTTGTTTTACTTTTCTATAGGTTTCACATTTCGGGCATTAGTACCTATGCTATGTTGTGGATAGATTCCGATAATAGAACATGATGATGCTCAAAGAGTGAAACTAGTTCCAGTGATTAACATTAATTTTTCACAAACTAGATAGTACCTAATTGCATTGCTTGTCTGATTTCTTTGATACTTTTGAATTTTTGTCAGATTTCAGGATATATTCTGAGATTTTACGACCAAACGGAAAGACGTTAAAAACAAGATAAGAATTAGGATTGCAATTAAAAGAAAATCTATTATTTACTTTATAATCAAAACCCTTCCATGAATATTATGATCAGGTGGCTTATCTATATTTTTTATTTTATTATACAAAAGTGATCTGAACTGAAAGTTAAAACCTGTGTTTGATTTTGAATTGCTTATACAATGCATAGTGAATTACTATAGGACGTGTTGTCACTGTTCAACCTGGTGAACCAAAAACTTTGGCTGTTGCTTATACAAGTTTAAATTTTGCCTGATTTCAGAATATATTTTTGAATTTTACATCGAATTGAAAACACTAATGGTAAAAGAAGAAGCTAGCTGTAAGTCGGTTTCCCTGTTCATCTTCTATTTATAATAAAGTAGCTGTCTTTGTGATTCCGAATTCGCCGACTTGACTCTTCTTTGAACTATTGCGGTCGCGCGCACATCGTGCATCACACTTTCCAACCAAAATATCACTATTACTACTGGTGTTTATTAGCATTTTGCTAGTCTGTCTCTAACTCTAACTCTACCGCTCCTACCACTCACTGAATTTAGCGATTTGTGTGAAGTTAGCCACACTTTTGCCGACTCAGCTACTAGTCTCTATTAAAACTGTGTACACAGTCCAACCACCGCGCTACAAGCCTCTCACTCATCTCGCTGACCACTTTCATATTTAGATGGCATACATATACATACGTCCGAAATTCATGTTATACTAATTCTAATAATATGTACTGGTTTATTTAATTATTCCTTCCTAATCGAACATATAATAATATTATTGAAATATAATTAATTGCCTATTGTCATACTGTGTTATTCGATTGAAATGTAGACTATATACAGGATAATTCAAAGTATAAAAGAATAATCCAAAGTATATGTTCAAAAGAGTACAAAATTTCAACTATTCAAATGAAGTGTGGATGGTTCGCTACGGCCAGGCGATCAACTTCTCCTACACACCAATGTCTTCCCTATAAAGAGGTGCGTTACCCCAAAAATTCTAATGACCAACAGTGGGAAAGAATTGCAGCGATACAAACAAAAAATTGCATAACAGCAATTTCATGCATTTAACTATTCAAATGGAATGTGGATGGTTCGCTACGGCCAGGCAAGCAACTTCTCCTTCACCAATGTCTTCTCTATAGAAAGGTGCATTAGCCGACAAATTCTTATGACCAAGAATTATAGTGAGAAAAAAATGCAGCGATAAAAACAAAAAATTTCTTAACAGCAATCCCATACATTTAAATATTCAAATGGAATGTGGATGGTTCGCTACGGCCAGGCAATCAACTCCTACTACACCAATGTCTTCCTTATGTGCGGTTGAATTAGCCAACAGATTCTGATGAGCAAGAATTATAGTGAAAAAAGTTGCAGCGATACAAACAAAAAATTTCATGACAGAAATTTCATACATTTAACTATTCAAATTTCGCTACGGCCAAGCAATCAACTTTTCCTACACCTCTGTCTTCCCTATAGAAAGGCGCACTATCAGACAAATTCTGAAGGGCAAGAATTATAGTGGGAAAAAGTTGCATCGATACAAACAAAAGATTTCACCACAGAAATTTCATACATTAACTATTCAATTGTATTGTGGATGGCTTGCTACGCCCAGGCAATAAACTTCCCTTGCACCAATATCTTCACTATAAAAAGATGCATCAACCAATAAATTCTAATGAGCAAGATACATAGTGGAAAAAAGTTGCAGCGATACAAACAAAAAATTTAATAACAGGAATTTCATACATTTAACTATTCAAATTTATTGTGGATGGTTCGTTACGGCCAGCCAATCGACTTCTCCTACACCACTGTCTTCCCTATAAAAAGGTGCATTAGTCCACAAATTCTAATGAGCAAAAATTACAGTGGGAAAAAGTTGCAGCGATACAAACCTAAAATTTCATAACATTTAATTATTCAAATGGAATGTAAAAGGTTCGCTAAGGACGAGCAATCAATTTCTCCTATACCAATGTCTTCCCCATGAGGAGGCTTATTAGCAGACGAATTAAAATGAGCAAAATTCATAATGGGAAAAAGTTGCAGCGATACTAACAAAAAATTTTATAACAGAAATTTCATGCACTAACTATTCAAATGGAGTATGGATGGTTTCGCTACGGCCAGGAAATCAACTTCTCCTACACCTATGTCTTCCCTATAAAAAGTTGCATCATCCGACAAATTCTGAAGAGCAAGAATGATAGTGGGAAAAAGTTGCATCGATACAAACAAGAAATTTCATCACAGAAATTTCATACATTTAACTATTCAAATGTATTGTGGATGGTTCGCTAGGGCCAGGCAATCAACTTCTCCCACGACAATGTTTCCCATATGAAAAGGTGCATTAGCGTACAAATTCTAATGAGCAAAAATCATATTGGGGCAAATGGAATGTAGATAATTCGCTACGGCCACGGAATCAACTTCTCCTACATCAAAGTCTTCCCTATAAAAAGGTGCATTAGCCGAAAAATTTGAATGAGAAAGAATTATAGTGGGGGAAAGTTGCAGCGCCACAAACAAAAAACTTCATAACAGAAATTTAATACATTTAACTACTCAAATGGAGTATGGATGGTTTCGCTACGGCCAGGCAATCCACTCCTCCTACACCCTTGTCTTCGCTATAAAGGGGTGCATTATCCGACAAATTCTGAAGAGCAAGAAGAACAAAGGATTTCATCACAGGAATTTCAAACATTTAACTATTCAATTGTATTGTGGATGGTTCGCTGAGGCTAGCCAAGCAATTTTTCCTACACCAATGTCTTTCCTATAAAAATGTGCGATAGCCAACGAATTCTCATGAGCAAGACATATAGTGAGGAAAAGTTGCAGTGAAACAAACAAAACATTTCATAACGAAAATTTCATACATTCAAATATTCAAATGGAGTATGGATGGTTTCGCTACGGCCAGGCAATCAACTTCTCCTACACCAATGTCTTCCCTATAAGGAGGTGCATTAGCGTACAAATTCTATGGAGCAAGAGTTATAGTGGAAAAAGTTGCAGCGATACAAACGAAAAATTGAATAATAGCAATTTCATACATTTAACTATTCAAATGGAATGTGGATGGTTCGCTACGACCAGGCAATCAACTCCTCCTACACCAGTGTCTTCCTTATAAAAAGGTACATTGATATACAAATTCTAATGAGCAAAAATGACAGTGGGAAAAAGTTGCAGCGATACAAACAAAAAATTCAATAACAGCAATTTCATACATTTAACTATTGAAATGGAATGTGGAAGGTTCGTTACGGCCAGGCAATCAACTTCTCCTACATCAATGTCTTCCCTATAAAAAGCTGCATTAGACAACAAATTCTAATGAGCAAGCATTATAATGGGAATAAGTTGCAGCGATACAAACACAAAATTTCATAACAGAAATTTATCACAGTTGTTTTTTGCTAAATAGTTGAATTCAATTAATTTAGATCAGTTAGATTCGTGGGATCATCAGAATCATTCATAACACGTTAAACCTCGCCGGTTTCGAATTTAAAAATGCACCAAGGAGGTTTTTTGGGTCGCTTATCACGATTCTGACTTCCAGATTCACTTCAAATCAATTCTAGAGGTGGAAATTCGATCAAATTGGCCATTTTTGCACCCTTATAAATTATTTTGGCATGTTTTGATTTTAAATCCACCAAGGGGATTTTTGTGTTGCTGATCACGATTTTGACATCAGATTTACTTGGAATTAATTCTGGGGGTGACCAATTTGATCAATTTTCCAATACTCCACTCGCAGAATTGATTCCAAGTAAATCTGATATCAAAATCGTGATCAGCGACCCACCACTTGATGAATTTAAAATCCGAACAATACATATTGTCAAAATAATCTATAAGGGTTCAAAAATGGCCAATTTGATCGATTTTCCACCTCTAGAATTGATTTAAAGCAAATCTGACGTCAAAATCGTGATCAGCGACCCAAAAAACCTCCTTGGTGCATTTTAAATTCGGAGGCGAGGGTGACCGGTGAGGTTTTATGTGCTTTAAATGATTCTGATAACCCCACGAGTCGAATCTCACAAAAAATTTTCGATTCTGACCTACACGTCCTTTTTTTTCACTTCCCGGCTCGTTCCCTGGACTATTATGTACAATTGAAACAAAATACAAGGTAATTTAGTACAACATAAACGGTGTAGTTATTGTGTTTTTAACCCTGTTATCGATTTCCCATTGCGAACATTACATATATGGTGTTCCATTTGTTGAAAATCTCGAGTAGTTCCCCGTTGAAAAATGTGGAATTTATCACTCTGTATGCCGTCTGTGTGAAATGTTCAAATAATTTCGAAAGTTGAATAAATCTTCTGGAATAGATCCACTGAGTAAAATTTTTCTAAATCGAATATTATGGTGGTATGGGTACGTTTCGTTAGTACGTGAAATCCCACTGTTTTCTACATTTGCTTGAAATCAAATCAGCAAGGCATTTTGAAAAATGTGACTGCGTTGTGAAGACAAAAAAGTGTACAATCTGATACGTGAAAAATATATAGGATGTTCCTTTCGTGAATCTCGAGTAATTGCTCATTGAGAAATGTCAAATGTGCTACTCTGAATGCAAGCACCTCCCCTGTGAAACATATTTCTTAATTAGAATATTGAATAAGTATTTTACTCTAAATCTTTCGGATCGAAATCATGGCGACTATGGTATGTTCCATTGATATCGGATAGGTCAATATACAGGATGTGCCATCTGGAAAAATCATTATATTTGTCACCACGTTTCCGAGGAATATCCTGTATAGCTCATAATGTTTTTAAAATGAGACTCTTTGGTATCCATATGACACTGAGATAGTTTTGGTACTTCCTCGAACTAATGTGTGTTCAGAACAAATATTACAAACTACTAACATACTACAAAAGAAATAACCTAACATGTAACTGTAATGATAATGTCAGGATAGATGTTTAGTGAAATTCTACTCAATTGGGTTCAACCCACCGAGGGACTAAACGATAAACCGGTAGCTAACAAAAAACCTAATTACAGAAATTTAATATTTTTTTGTTAATATAATGATTCAACTCTATTCCTATGTTTGAATTCCTCATTCATTATTGATGGCTCCTCGTACTAGACGAGAAAAATTTTCGCCTACTTCTTCACTCGTTAGTAGGAGGAAAGTGAAATTACGTGTTATCTCACCATGTCTCAATGAATTCTCACTCAAGTTTTTTACATATCAACAATAGCGTTCATAGCATAGCTGTGAACATTGATTAATATACATAAGATTGGTACCGCCTGTGTTGATATTCGAAATCCTATTTAACAACATTGTATAATGTGTTGCATGTATTACAGGGGCTAAAACTGTAAATATTACTTGGGAAGTTGGAGAATAAAACTCAAATTTCACACGAAGTTTTAACATTCAATTTAAAAAATGCTGACAAATTGTTTCACCACACTGTGGCTATTAAGTTAAATGTTAAAAGATCGTGTAAAATTTGAGTTTTATTCTCCAACTTCCGAAGTATTATGAATTTACACTACGTAAACGCTGTGAATATTAATTAGAATATTCCAGGGAAACAAACTTCCTTCCAATATATTTTAGCTTGACCTTTCCAATGGTAGATGAACTCGATCTATTAAGAAGTTAAAAATAACAGTACAGTTCGTAGAGAGATGGCTTGTCACTTTGAAAGATACACGATTTGTTAGCCTAGGTAGGCAGATGCGTAGCGGTGAAAAAGGTAAAACATCCAAGGTACTAAATGCAGGCAAAGTGGAAAACGAACGATACAGTGTAAAGCAAATTCAATACTACACATGAACTTTTGCTTTTGAGACATTGGAACTCTTGAGATGCATGCGCATTGCGCACAATACATTCATTATGAGGTGTATTAGAATTGGTAAATTGAAAATGTTAATTGATATATTTTCTCTTATTATTAGATAGATATACACTGAAAATATTATATTAATGCAATTCAAAATTACACGAAAGTGATATAGAACGTCCATTCTACGTAATATAATATAATTTGTAATTGAAAATTGTTATTTGGAACTGAAGTATACCTGTCAGCTATTATTGTACCTCAATACAGTCATTCAGTAAGTTACGAGATTTTTTATATTGTAATATTGATTATTGGAAACTGATATATAATATATAATTTCCAGTAATAATTAATTTCTCTATTTTCAAATATTATATCGTCAGCAACAAGCAACTTGAATGTTATCGGAAAGAAGATTTGAACAGCACACTACATCATTTTATTTCGGATGTGAAATTTTGAATAAAACGCATATTTTTATATCTTATCGAAATGGAAATTCCGTTCATTCTTAATATATAAATCAAAATAGATAATTCTTTAATAACGATAGGCCAAGGAATTATTGATAAGAATTAAAATGTGCTTAAAAACAATTCAATTGCAAAGTACACTAAATCGCTAATTGCTATAAAGTTATTGTATGTCTTGCTTCATTCATTGATCAAAATACATTATCAATGGCTCATCAGATAATCTCTTTCATCTAATTCAAAATATAATACTTACTGTTCAGAGTTTTATTATGTTACAGAATTTATTAATAAAATACATAGAAAACTTTGTTTTCTTATATTAATACTGTAAGAAGGTGATTGATAATAATATTCAATAAATTGATAAAATGTCAAGTGAAAAGTTGAAACAGTTTTCGTAGTCATCTTGCTTATTCTCCGTTGTTACTTGTAGTTCATGCTCTCAAAAAATCGGAGAGGTTTCAGTGGACTTGGAACATCCGAGTTGGAAAACATATTATCTTGTGAAAAGTTCTCATGGTACATCCACCCATTATGCTTTTGAGATACCTAGATGACAAAATATGTTGCTTGGATAACATATTTGAAATAAGCATTTTAATTTTTTTTTGCTGTATTTTAGTTATGAATGATTTAATCTGTTACAATTGTTTTCAATAGATTTGATTCATACTTGAACCGATTTTAAAATCAATTATTTACAGCCGGAATCACAACGGGAAGGCATACTGCTGTCTTTGGAATTACTTATAAAGAAATAATAGCAAATTCTATTATTAAAGGACGAAAAAAGTTTGTATTTATGGGAATGGTTGTTATTTCATGACGTAAGAAATACTAAGACTGTGTTCGTTATATCTTTAGTGCGATATTTGTTCACAGTGTCATCGATTAATGTATTGGTCCTCTGCTTCAATCTCAATGGTCAGTGGCATAAGACTCGTCAGTGGTAGTGGGGAGAGGCCGATCCAGGCTCCCTCGACTTGGTACAATGGTGGCATAAGGCTATTAAATTCTATTTGAACAGCTACATTTTGAATGACGTGGGTCAACGGTGCCATGAATTTGTAAGGATTGAAACGATTGTGCTTCGTTGCATACTCCCGCTCCTAGTTTGAATATGTAGCTTGATCACCCATTTGCTACTACCGAAGAGTGACTGTGCATGCCGCAAGGCGAGATGGTCCTTGTAACCTCTACCAGACAGGCGTGTGCGTATCTTTGTCCGTAATCCCTTTATTATAACTTGTCATCAGTGAAACCATCGTTGCGTTTACCGAGTCCTCTTCACAGTCGTACACGATCGACCCATTACCATTACCTTAATAGTGTCGTCACCAGGACGGGATACATCCTTGACACTCTGAAACAGATCCCGAGAAAACGGGAGGAGAACACAAAAACAAAACAAAAGAAATTTAGAATCAGGCCCCTTATCGTGACATACCCCTTAACTTCCAAACTCTATCCCCTCATCAGTGATAACATGAAATTGGGTATCAAACAACCCAAGGAATACCAATAACACAAAAAAAAGTCGTATTATCTCTACACGTTTCCCGACCATCTTAAATGTATATGAATTACTTTCCACTCCCCTAGGACTTACTCAATTCCCTTTCTCTCTCCCTAGGGTTACGTTATCTCCGAAATACATGGGGAGGATCCAACTGTCCCTCAATTAAGAGCCTCTACCCTCCGGCGCAGTGGTCCCGTTCACAGGGTGCTGCAGCCACGGAGGCTGGAAGGGTTACTCCCCCTTTCCAGAGGTTTCTAGCTCATAGTGAGAGCTGCTCTTATTTTCAACAAAACTAAAAAAAATTAACGGAACGCGGTGACTTGAAGAGTCAGAGGTTCCGAATTTACTGACTCTACTTTGTTCATAGGGAACCAAGGCCACGACTCACAAAAGAGAACTAACTTGACACTGCATATAAGCTACTTGGTTCCGCTATGACGTCACTCGATCTAGGGTGAGGGTGGCTATATACATCTTTGGTAGAGGAGTCTTGAAAATGAAGCACCTCTTAAGATAATCTACCCCGTAAATTATCTGAGTCGATTCCCGGCTCCCTCTTCCTCAATTTACCGATGTTATGCCATGTTACCCACACCTATTCAACTCATTCATACTCTAGGCGGTGTCTTGTCACCCGCCCCGCGCACTTTCTCGACCCAGTTCCCTGGCCTAATGAACGTCTACGCGTCCCGTTGCTCTGCAGACGGCCTATCTGCCCAAATTACTCATGGGTCTTTCCAAAACATACAAACTCCTGTACCTGCGCTGGGTACTTCACATTTTGGTATCGACCCCAAATTCCTGGTCGGCTACCCCTACTGGCGAACCCTACCTGCCGGACTCACAATTGGCCTACCTGGCCTTCCTGTCCATCCTGGACTCAACAACTCCCTTCCAAACTTCGAGCTTATTACCCGTCCTTCTCCCTTGGCACAACTGGCCCAACAGTCCAACCTGGACTTTCTCCGTACACAAAACCAAAAACTTTTCCGGCCTCCCTAGTCTATCCATTTCCAGTTTTCCCTCGGTCCTTACTGGACCTTCTTGTGCTGACAGCCCTCTTGGGTATGACCTTTACTGACCTCGGGTATGATGGACCTTTCCCCACAGCATCGGACGCATATTACGATTCAGCCCAATACCTCCTTGAAGATTTATGCTCTACAACCAGTTTTGAGATGCTGGGTAGAGAATCTTCCACAACGACCGGCTGTAGCCAGGTTCCGCGTTGTTCGAAGTATGGGACATCTAGATATCGATATGCTTAGGCCATTCTGAGCCGATCCTTGCTTCTGCCTTACTAGATAAGGTCTACACATTGCCCCGCGTCATACCCAATGTCCCTAGCACTCGAGGCACCTCCTGACATCTCGATGAAGTGCGCGAATACCTCTAACACCTACGTTCGCGCACCATCCACACACTGGAATGAGAAATCACTGTACTGGACCACTTCGGTGCAGAAATATAAATTCCCTCAGGCTACCTTCCCATCTCTATCGGGAACTGAGACAGTCCAATACAGTGACCTCTTTCCCACTACGGGTTACAACTACCCTTCCAACCTGGTCAATAGGAATATTTGGTCCCTATTTTAACTAGAGACAGCATACGCCCATTGGCCCAGTCGCTCCTTTTTCTGGGAATCTTACCCCTCAGCCATGGATTCGGCTACCATCCAATTCTACTATCAGTTGCCCGGGAATGGTACGGGGGTTGGGTTAATATAGATAATGTCGTGCGTAATATTTTACTATTAATTTCTATCAAATTCAGTGAGCTTAAACATTTGTTATTCAGTAAGCCCTCAACTAATTAGCCGATATAACAAAACTAGACTTGTATAGCTCGTACATTTGAAATTCATAGACTGGTTGCCCACTGTATAGGCGAGTAAAGGTTTACTAATATCTCAATATTATTCGAGATCCCATGATTTCATTTCAATTTAACTCTAGTAGGTGAACACAAGGCCAATCCATTGATTGCAATACACAAAAACAAAAGTCCGTTCAAATTCCTCCGACCTTTCCTACTGGCACTGACCTTTCCAACATTGAATCATGAATTTCTGCTTTAATTTAGATTCTAATAACATAAACCAAAAAAAAATAAAAAATAATAATAATAATAGTAGCGGCACACGCCATCTTAATTTCATCAGCCTGTAAGCTCATTCACCTCATTTAATCTCATGGCGCGCCAAACCGCCAGACCTGAATCTACTTGAATTCCGTATTTTCAATTTAAAGGGACCCCACGTGACTTCATCAATTATCTGAGCAGGGGAGAGCTTGGTGCGTTATAACGGCTCTAACCTCTGCTTCGCGCTGCTGCGGTAGGATCCCGCGAACTACCCCCTAGATGGATAGCGTTACGCAAATTACTTCCCTACGGGCCAGCTTGCGAATACTATGCGAGGAAGAGATCAAGCCTGGACTATCGTCGGGGTGCTTGCTCTTCCTGGTCATCGACCTTCCAAATCTGTGGGGTGTTTTATAGAGTATCCCTTCTATCCCCGGGATTATCCACTCTAAATCCGTACACCGGAATAACAATTCCATATCCCTCACTAAACACAGTGTACTCAAAAATCCATACACATCCACCTCCCTCGTGTCTACTGTGCCCATAACTCCATTAATACCTCAGCCGAACGCTCACCCGTTCCCACCCTGAACATGGGTTTTGAATTAAAAATAATGGGTACAGTCCGTTCAAATTAAAACCAGTTCCAGTTCAAAAGCAGTAATAAAACATAAACATACAAACATGAAATTTCAAAATTTTGCTCTATCAGTGTTCCCTAACATGACCTGTCTCTTAGACATGCTTTACTTCGTTTCTACCTAGGACCGACATAATTTGTGTCAACTGTATACTATACGCGAATGTTTTTAACACAAATCTCGTACTCCAGTCCTGGCAATAACTATACTAGTTAAAAAAAAATTACATAAACAACTGCAATAACACAATTATTCTCCTGGTCCTAGAACAGCTGGTTCCGATGTTTTCGCCTGAATCGTTAGTTCAGTTCAATATACAACAAAACAAAAAAATAATAATTCCTGTGACGCGAAAACATCATCAAGCAGAACTAAAGCACCTATCTTTGACTTCAATTCGGAATGGTTGCCCTACCGGAAAACCAACTGTGTACCTACTAGACACTACCCCAAAAAAAAAAAATATTGACCTCTCGTTAGCTTTCGGCTACTTCCTTAAATTGAATTTAAAAGAAATTCAACAATAAAATATAACTGGTGAATTCAATCTGCGTTGAAAGCTAAAAAATTTAAAAAAAATTTGACTTGAATTGTTACTATAAAAAAATTAATCTGTTTAGGTTGACCCTGCAATACCAAACAAATTAGGAAAAAAAATTTAAAAATTAAAAAAAAATTAAACAAAATGTAAAATTCCAAACGCAGATCTCCCAGAATCAAAATCTTTCTGCTCGAGCACGTAATTAGTGCCTATACACGAGAGACACCTTCTGATTCAATTCACCCGGCTCCTCCCCTTGCTGGTTCACTGTTCCTTGACCTAGTTACACAAAAATAATATACACGTTCTCTTGGCCCTAGTCTGCGAGCTCCTACAATGCTGTAAGCACTTAATTCAAGCTATTAAATTTAAAGCACCTACTATTTATTCTGATGGTCACACCCCTTTCCGATAAGAATCTGTTCTCATAAAAAGGTATACGGAAACCTTATCCGGTTCCCTAAATGAAAGGTTGTTTATACCTTGTTGCTATTAACGATAACCAAAAACTTCCTAATTGAAAATAAATAATTTCCGAACTCTCAATTGCTATGCCTGATTTCACAGGCGCTCAGTGTATATATGCTTTATAATAATCTGACCTACTTATTTACTGGGGTTATTGAACTACTACCCAATTAATAACCTTACTGTTCTATGTTCTCAACACCACTGTAATTTCCCTTGCGTTATAACCTCACTTTAAAACAAAACAATGGAATGTTTTGTTACTTCCGAAACTGTCGCTACTAAATTTTTTCGAAGACGTGGATTATCACCTTGTTATTTAGGCTTAAAAAAACCTAAGATATCACCGCTGCGACACCAAATGTAATAGTCTGAAAAGCTGGTACTTGGGAGCAAACTATTAAACTTATTTATAATGTTATTACACACAAGCCAGGTATACCAAATCCAGCTCAAGATATTACTAGGTTATGTTTGTTTACTGTTCCCTCAGGTCAAAGCCTTATGGGATCATATGCTGCTACGGAGAGTGGAAACCTTGTTGTAACTATGCTAGAATAGTTACCCTTACTATGCAACTCGAGGGTTGCGGAGGGTGAAAATTGCAGGGTTGCACTACAAGGAGTGCCCTGTCGTTGGTAGAATGGATTATATTTAGCTGCCACCAGTTCCCTTTTGAGATGTATTAGAGAATAGTCCAGGGAACGAAACTAATCTCAAAGGAGTTCCTCTAGTAGCACTTGGTATAATATTGTTTAGTAGCGGGGCCTTTCCTGGCCGATTTATATACTAGGCTAGTATGACAGCTTCACGTTGCTGAAGATGTTCGGAATGACAATCACGACAGGATTGTTCTCTTCCACTATAACGTTATCTAAGGGATGGTGTATCAATGAAGAACAATGCGAACAGTATAAGTTGTATATTGGGAAAAAGTATTCGTTTACAAAAACAATAATAATAATTAACAAATATAGACACTAAGTCCCATTCATATATACATAAAGAGGAAAATATGACGAGTAGTCAACAAGAAACAAAAATAAAATTTAAATTAAACGAAATTAATTTCATGCTAATTATCTGAATGGTTTCGAATGATTTTATGTATTATAAATTGATAAAACCTTATCAAGTATGATCAATCAGAGAATTATTGATTCGCCTGATGTAACGTAGCCAGAGAGTTGTTTCTTAGCGGGCTAACCTTATTTTTGAAATGAATATACCACTGATGGATTAACTAAGGTTATAAAGTGGACCAGAGGGGCCACTGATAGTAAGGTTGAGATTCCAGTGTAACCTCCTTCCGCTTGAATGGTTAATTACAAGTGGGGAGGTTGTCACTTACTATCCTCTTATGACAGTAACTGACCTGCTCGGGTTTCTTGAGGGTCCAGGTTCCCTTTTTATATAGGTTTTAAAATTGCTGTTTCTCTTTCGTGTGGATTGCCAAATAAAACAGATATTTCTTGCTTAACTAAGTTTATTAATTATCTCTATTTACATTTACACCAGCTATGTACAATCTATTTACAAAATGTTGCTAGGAACAGGCCGTTTAATGTGTTCGTTTTCCGTGTATAAAATAACTCGCTAATTAGATATTTTCCTATCGTCGGGAGTCTCCACCATCTGCGAGAGATGGTAGACAAGTTTTTGTCCCTAGGTCTAGAAATGAATCGCGACAATCTAAATATTTAGTACACCTTTAACTTCGACGGAGCGTGAATCGTATGTTCGCGCTGACCTGTATTTCAGACGTAATTTCTTACGGAGCGGGGCCTAACGGACCGAGTTGATTTGACCGCTATCTTGGGCTATAATTAACTTAATAATTTCACACGTCGGTCCCAGAAAGTATCACAAGCCCCTGAAATCAATTCGCAGAAGCTATCGGGATTGATTTCTCCAGCGGTTTCGGCTGTGAATTTATTTACAATTCTACAAATCGGTCTTGGGCAATATCCTAACTTAGCCACTAGAAAAACAATTCGCAGGAGCTGGATCGTATTCGTCCAAGCTACCAGGATTGATTTTTCTGGCGGTTTCGACTGTGATTTTATTCACAATTCTAAAAATCGGTCTCGGGCAATATCCTAACTCAGTCTCTAGGAAAACAATTCGCAGGAGCTGGATCGTATTCGTCCAAGCTACCAGGATTGGTTTTTCCAGCGATTTCGACTGCGACTTCATTCACAATTCTATAAATCGGTCTCGGGCAATATTCTAACTTAGTCTTTAGAAAAACAATTCGCAGGAGCTGGATCGTATTCGTCCAAGCTACCAGGATTGTTTTGTAGACTATTAAATTTATTAACAAAGTTCGAATTTGAAATCGGACTTATATACTGGAATGTTAATTCAATAACTTGAATAGATTTTACACGGCAATTAATACTCACTCTCTATCTCTCGGATTTGCACAATGGCAACGGCTTCGGGTTGATTAAATTACGGCAGGTCAATCTCGGTGCTGGTCTGGCAAGTGAGTCCCCTTTCGCTATGAAATGGGCTTGCTTTTATACAGATCGCGGCTTGTGACGTAACGTGAACAGGTGACCGGCTGGCGAATTCTGTTCCCCAGTTTTTATACATAGATGTGCACGAAGTTTGATCTCTTAACTTTGCCTATGTAATTCGATTCTACTGAGATATTCAAATTTATTTGTAAGTAATGAAGAATGAATGCTTCATTACACCAGAAGGGTGACTCTCTAAATAAATAGCCCTGTTGCCTTGTCCACAACTACCTGGTTCGCTATGTATATGTAGATCAAGTAATTGATACAAGATAATCAATATGAAGGAACACTAGTTTCCAAGATAAACTCGAACTCTTTCTCTTAAAATTCGCCGCTGATGGCTGACTCTCCCTGTCCTTTAGGATCAGGGTCTCACTAGGGGTATTTAGAACCCTTCAAATTCCAATTAAAATACCCTTATAGCAATTTTTAAATAATGATCTTTCCCAAAATAATTATGTATTTTACTCTACACTTACAATAACTCCAATTTCAATTATACCTATCCTAAGTAGGTCCCATATATGTACTACAAAATATGAGAAATTCGGCAGATGGATCAATACTTTTCTATTAATTTTAAAATACTCTATTGATGGTTACAGTCCTCTATATACCAACACAAAAACGAGAAAGGGGGGTGATGACCTCAGAATTTTTGCTTGAACACAGACTAAACAGCTTTCTCTAAAGACTTACCCTGACTCAGTATTTAATCCTTAATCCACAGGGTAAACTTTGGACACTTGAGCTTACACTTCACGGCTTACACAAAATGTATTACACGACGTCTTTTTGTTGATTTATAAATTACACCCCGGAGCTAGTTCTCTCTCGCACCCAGATCCAATAGATTGATCGTTAAAGGAAACAAATTCTCCAAAACATCAAATTACTTTAGATTTCTATCATCAAGTTACCAATGACGTTCTTTACAATTTCTTTTACAGGTTATTTTAGATTCTAATTACCAAACAATATTCACTAAATAGCAAATGATATTAAAGTAAAATGTAAGTTCTCTTGAAACTGATACTTGGAATTATTTAAGGTGAATGAAAGTACTTTAAGAATGATAAAAATTGATTCGAATGAATTAATTTACTTTGAGCAATAAACAAAAGAAAAAAAATAGTTGTAAAAATAGAAATCTTTTAACATGTAATGCAAAAAAAAAACAATCAAATGACTACGTTAAAAATATCAATTAAAAAAATTGATGAATCTGGCTTTGAGAGAGATGAAGCTATATGTACAAGGAAGTGAGCTTACCCAGCAAGATGCGACACAGGAACTGCCCTTTTTCCTAAGAGTTTTCATTTTTATAATTCGGCTCCCCCCGAAATTGGCTTCCCTACCGGCTAACATAAAATTAAACGGACCAATGAAGTTGGTTGTACCACGTTGTACTTTGCACTAGTACACAAATCTGTATTTAGAGTTGCCTGTTTTCCCACATCGAGGGGCAGTGAGTGACCACAAAAAATGATTTCTCCAACACTGCTTAGTCAGCGGTTCTAATTGCCGCCTGTGATTAAGTGCAATTCTACAGATTTGTACTTTGAATGCCCTTATCCTTAAAAATCACATACGACTTGTAAAAGGTATCGGATGGCGGATTTCTGTCGCCAGACTGGAATTCCATCATTTCAATCTGAATAAAACTCTAATTGTTGAATCCAGGATGTCTATGTATAGTCTGTTCCTGTCAGGAATTTAGAATTTTAGATTTTGGAATGCCCGTAAGGACGGAACTACATGCTACGGAACGATTTGGGTTGTACTCTCATGTGTCTAGTATTCCTGGTTTACTTAGAGTAACTTAATATTCGGGAGTTTTCTCCTGCTTACGCTACTTTGATTCAATCGTGAAAAATAAATTATTACAGTATATTAATCAATAATCATCCTTATTTGCAATCAGCACACATATTGGAATAGAGATGTACAACAGGCCCACCAACGAATATCTCTATACAGGTTCAAAATTAACGAAAGTTGATGTGTAGGTGCAAAGCGTTTTCCAGAAGGTTTCTACTTAGTTTCAAGGTGTGCTTTTCATTTCCTGCTCTTTTAGGGATCAAAACGTACTCACCGCAAGAAAAAAACTGTCAAGAAAGAGCAAAATTTGAAAAAGAATTGTATTATCGTATTTTTTGGATCAAAATGCACTTTTGATTGCCCCTGTAATTGTTTCGAAAAATACACCATTTTTGCGTGAGATGGCTTTGAAAATAGACCATCAGAACCCAAATCTACTAATAATGAAATGATTGTAAATTTCATAATTGAAAAGAATATATATATTGAATATTGTAAGAATATGAAAATTTGTTAGTATTACAAGTTTTCTCCCCCGACAGATATTCAAGAGTTATTCTGAATAAACTAGAAAAAACTGTTTTTGACTATCGGTTACGAATTTCAAAATTCAGAATGTTGGTCCCGAAATGGACCCTTCTTTCATATTGGCCCCATTCGAAAAACTATGGAATAGTATAATAAATCGATATTTAGGATTAAAATGAGACCTTTTTTATCTCGGAATTTTCCGAAAAAATTAACACCTCCGGAGCTGTACGCATTTGAAATTTTTTTTGTAGTAGCTGTAGCTGCATATGCGCGAGAATTCAAGATACAAGTGCGAAGAAAGTCCTTAATGACTTTTGAAACAATCATTCGTCAAATAATTTTCCGAAAAAATATAAAAATCTTTATCACGAATGAATATTTTATAAAAAATGAAATGATAAAATGGGAAACAGCATTCAAATTATGTCATCGGCCGAGCGATTGTTTCTTGAATTGTCGCGCGTATACAGCAACTACAAAAACAATTTTCAAATGCGTACAAATTCGGAAATTCTGATTTTTTCGAAAAATTTTGTGAATCAAAAAAGTCATATTCTGAACCAAACTATATACCGTTACAAAATTATTTAAATGATTAATCATTTTCGTAAAGACCCAATATGGGAATGTGTCCATTTCGGGCCCAACATTCCGAATTCTGAAGTTTTTTCGAATGATTTATAACCGATAGTCAAAAAAACCACAACAATCCTGAATTTCTCAAGTTTTCTAATAATCAGATGGATAGAACGCGATTTATAGTCATTTTTCGGATTTAAAAGTCCTGGATTGTGTCCAATCTCAAATTACCTCGAAAAAAATAATTGCATCCTTGGAGACCATGGGTTCTTGAAAAAATTATCAGAAATAAAAAAATGTTTATTTGGAGTCAGTTTATACGTCCTTTTTTTAGGAATTTTAGAAACACATACATGTTTCACACCTTGGAAAAAGGAAGGTCTTCTTGGAATAACACGGGAAATTTGAGTCGTGGCAGAAGAATTGTTATACCGAGAAATATTAATTTTTTTTAGAATAAACAACTTCCAATTGTAAAGTTTGCAATTATTCCATTATTGGCCTATTTGGGTTTTGAGAGTCCTTTTTGAAAGCCCTTGAAAAGAGTGAGTTTTCGGATGAATGACAAACATGAAAAAGGTTCATCAGGACCCAAAAAACACGAAAGTACCATTTTCTAACAATTTTTACCGTTTCCAAAAATGTTTTTTTGTGATGGGAACGTTTTTGTCCCTAAAAGTGCAGGAAGTTAAAAGCACACCTTCAGTCAAATAACAAATCATATGGGACATGCCCTGAACCTACTCAACAAGTTTCCTAAATTTTGAACCCATTTAAAAGTATTCGTGGGTAAAAGCCGTCATTTACTGGTCTAATTGTTTGGATGAAGAAATTGATTCAACCGTGAATTTCAAAAGTATGTAACTGCGAGCCTACAATTGTGATGACTTGAAATGAATATATCTGGTTATTTTATTTGAGTTTGAAAGAAATTACTTTTTTATGAGAATACAATAAAAGATGTTAAAGTAATTTGCGGTCTGAAAAATTTACAGTAGAAATCAGGATTCGTCATCAACATTATTAATATCAATAGATTCGTAATCTATTTCCAAATTATTAATGCTATCTTGCAACTGATTGTGAGTTTTAACAGTAGTTAGTCTTGCTACTAATAACTCCTCTCCACCTGCTTCGAAATTAGCATTGATTTCATCGAATATGAAACCGTGTTCATTCTAAAGGTTGTTCTGAACGATTTCGCTGTAAGGTTTTCGTTGTACCCTCCCCTCTTAGTCCAGGCATGAAAATCGACGATTTTTGTCTGAATTTCCGCGAGGTCTAATTTTTGTCTATTCTATTTTGATATGCTGAACACGATGGTGTAGTTTAAATTTGGATGAACTCTGTGCTCGAAAAACTGTGACCATTTTTTGGACCTAAAAATGGCCATTTTTCCATTTTTTTCGTTTTGAGGCAAAACTATGAAATGTATGAAAAATTTTTTAACTCAAGTTGTTGGTTAGACATTTTTCACGGAATCCAAGTTCTAGGTTCTATCAGAGGTTTTCATAACGAGTATTTTAAGTTTTAGCAGATCGATTTGGGCTCAGTAGAAATCAAGCTATCCTAATAAATGTTTTTGGGCCTCTAGGCGGTTTAATTTTGGGCCAATCGACTAAAATCTTAGAGCAAATTACAAAAAAGTACATCTGCTATTTAAGGTCGGAACAGCGTACAGAGATTCTCTCATAATTCCAAGTTATAACGAATTTCATCATGAAGAACTATCGCGGAATATCATTTATCGGCAATAAGCGAGGGTCGGTACAATAGATTTCGTGCGCGAAATTATAGTATCTTGAATATTTAAAAATGCGCTTGAAGGCATAATCGTTTTTTATGAATGTGTGAAAATGAACACAATGGAAGATGATGGCGATACCGATGATGTTATCAATGACAGTTGCGACTATAATGATCATATCACATCATTAACAATATACAGTGACAGTGATAACAGAAACTTATGTAGATAATTTTTTAATAAACATGAAATGTGAAAAACAAAAAAAAATATAAATGTGAAAGAAAACAAAATTATTCATTAATCTTATTTTTTATGTTTAAATATTGCTATTTATTATTTAACACACTATAGAGACATCATGTCACGGTCACATATACACGTTCACACGTCTACATAAGCTCACACATTCATAAAAAACGATTACGTCTTCAGGTGCATTTTAAAATATTTAAAAAACCATAATTTTTCGTGCCAAATCTTTTGTCCCGACCCTCGCTTATTTGTTGAAATTTCGCGCTAGTTTTTTATGATGAAATTCGTTATAACTTGGAATTATGGATGAATCTCCGTACGCTGTTCCAAATTTGAATAGCAACTGTATTTCTCTGTGGTTTGCTCCAACATTTTTGTCGATAGGCCCAAAATTGGGCACTCTAGAGGCCCAAACACATTTATCAGAATAGCTTTATTTCTACTGAACCCAAATCGATGTGCTTGAACTCAAAATACTCACTCTGGAAACTTCTAATAGAACCTGGAATTTGAATTCCGTGAAAAATTTCTAACCTCAAAAAATTTGAATTTTTCGGTGTTCCAAAATTTTCAAAATGGAGCCAAAGTTATGTCTTTGGAGCAAAATGCCTGAATTACGAATTTTAGGTACAGAATAATAAAATCTTTTGAATGAATTTAGTTTTAGATCGATAACATTAGTATTTCGTCTGAAACTCGTGGAAGACGGATTTTTCAAAATGACCGATTTTGGCGACAAAAAATGGAGTAGGTCAAAATACCGGAAACCGAAAGGAGAGTAATAAAAACACTATATTTTCACCAAAACAGAATATGAAAATTCAAAAACTCTTTGACATATACTCAATTTTTCAATGTGCCAAAAAACACACTAAATGGGCCATATCTTGGGCCCACGACATCAAATCGACTTCGAACCAGAGCCAAAAATCGCGTATTAATTTGTCCAACAACTTGTGTTTGAATATTTCTTCATACAACCCATAGTTTTGTCTCATAACGCAAAAAATCGAAAAATGGCCATTTTTGCGTCCAAAAAATTGACATAGTTTTTCGAGCACAGGGTTAATCCAAATTTAAACCACACCATCGTGTTCAGCGTGTCAAAATACGTAAGAATAGACCAACATTATATCTCGCGGAAATTCGGACAAAAAAATTCCTTAAATGAATGGAATATTTGCTTAAATAAAGAAAATAAATTTTCTATGAAATCTTGATTTAATCTGTTGGTTAACAGTAATGGATAATTTTGATTTTCATAGATAGCCAATATTTAATTTATAGACCAAATCATTGCATCGAAGCATGGAGGTCGTGATAAACCTTAAGGCGTGACTTTCAGGATATCAATTCATATTTTCTTTGTTTCCTGTAATGTTTGTAAAACAATAGGCCTATGCTTTGATGGGGCACAATCATATGGGTTACTGGTATATAAAGTTCCACTATTCAACAAGTCGAAATGATTATTTAAGTATTCTACAAAATCTGCAGTATCATAGGCAGTTTCAGTATTCAATTCACCAGACTTTACACATGACATTGACGCTGCAACCTTTCGCACTAAATATTTGGAGAGCTTACTTGCAGGACAATTTTTGAAATGAGCCAAGAGCTATATGCGAGAGTGTGATTTCAACAAAAACTTTTGAGTTTTACTTTTTCATCTATTCCCTGACACATTTTGACATCGACCAAATGTACCAAAATCCACACAACCTTCAAATATATCGAAATATTTATCGTAATCTAAAGACTTAATTTTATTTCATCAAGTTCAATTATGCAATACCTGTGGTCTTCAGTGGCGGCTCTTGAAATTTTTAAGAGAGGACGCTGGACGTAAGACGTTTTTGTAAAAATATTAATTATTTAACCTTTGCACAGCGACCGTACCAGCTACTTCAGTGACAAAGTTAATTGTTGCCCAGCAAGAACCAACGTGGAAGTGTAGAGTTTCTCTTGTCGAAAAATTTTCCTGCTGGATTTTCGATATTTTTTCTTTTTTTTGTAATTTTTCATATTTTTTTTTTTTTAATTAATTTTATCAATTTTTTTATATATTAACGGAATTCTACGGTCTTTAGTTTGCGAAAAATGAACAATAATATTATCATAAAATGTATCATTTTGTTTTAAGTGTTTTACTAAATCTTTTACAATAGATATCAAACTAACATTGTATAAAGGATTTTGGCCCATTGTATTTCGCATGTGAGTTTTAATTCGTTTGAGAGTAGAAAAACGATCTCCAGTGGCGGCTCCTCGAAGGAGGCTAAGGAGGCTCAGCCTCCTCACCAATTTATCTTGATCATCATTCTCCATTTTATTTCCTGTTTCTTTGATAATTCTTTAAATTTTACAATCAATTCCCCGTTCTCAGTAGTTATTTTTAATCTGGCAACAGTGGCCAGAGGCTATATTCTCTATATATCTCAAACGCTAAATACGTGTGGTCAACACAATTGCCGTTTTTCCAACCAGTTCAATTCACAAATAGGGTAAAACAGCGAATATGGCAACAGTCTATGGAGGCTAGCTTATCGTACGCTCCCGGCGGCAACGAGGTATAGATCTCGTTGCCCGGCGGTCGTATGAAATACGATTACTTGCCGTCGCTGCAAACTTCGACACGTGCTCTGCCAGTTGTCGTTTTTGCTTCGCGAAGCGATGTTAGGTTAAGTTATAATTTATCTGTTCGGTCGTTCGGTGAGTTATTAACCAAGAGTTCTTTGGTTATTAAACGTTAAACTGACAAACTGAAACTGAGTAGTGATTTAGTTGCTGAAAAGATTAGTGATGAGAGGTATGTTTCAAAATCGATGATTTGATACTGATAATTGTAAAAAATATTCATGGTTAACGGGATCTGAGGTACACAATAAATTATATTGCTGGTATTGCTTGCTATTTACATCTGATACAACTTCATGTTGGGGGCACTCGGGTTATGATGATTTGAAAAATTCAGCTCGTGGTATAGACAGACATGAAAAACATATTACATCGAGTATTAAGTTTAAATTAACCGGTAAACACTCAAACAGAATATTGTTAAAGGAGGAAAACATATAATTTGGTAGACAAGAAACTACATTATAAACACTTTTTTTATGAAATTCTAGATACTATGAAAGGTCAAATTGAGATTCGATTTTGAGATTTACATGAATTGAAATTTTTTGTATAACTTAGTTCTAAAATATAAATTTTTTGATAAAATAGCACTGCACAATGAATTATGCGTATATACTCGGATATTTTAGGCCAGTACGACATTCACGCCGATATGATAAAATATATGATAGACAATGATTTGCAACAAGTTTTACCTCAGTTTCATAAACTACTTTGTTTGACAGTCACCATTTCTGTCACGTCTCCATCGGTGGAGAGATCATTTTCTACTCTCAAACGAATTAAAACTTACATGCCAAGTACAATGGGCCAAAATCGTTTATACAATGTTAGTTTAATATCTATTGAAAAAGATTTAGTGAAACACAAAATGATACATTTTTTGATAATATTATTGATCATTTTTCGCAAACTAAAGACCGTAGAATTCCGTTAATATATAAAAAAAGTTAATAAAATTAATAAAAAAACAAAATATGAAAAATTCCAAAAAAAGGAAAAAATATTAAGAATCCAAAAAAAATAAAAGACAAAAAACGAACAAAAAAATTTTTTGGCAGGAGAAACTCTATACCTCCACGTTTGTTCTTGCTGGGTAACAATTAATTTTGTCACTGAAGTAGCTGGTACGGTCGCTGTGCAAAGGTTAAAATGCTGTGAATAGAGCATATTTTTACAAAAACGTCCAGCCTCCTCTCTCAAAAATTCACGAGCCGCCACTGATGATCTCTCCACCGATGCCGACGTGACAGGAACGGTGACTGTCAAACAAAGTAGTTTATAAAACTGAGGTAAAACTTGTTGCAGATTATTGTCTATCATATATTATATCATATGGGCGTGACTGTCGTACTGGCCTAAAATATCTTTATCCGAGTATATAACGCATAATTCATTGTGCAGTGTTATTTTATCAAAAAATTTATATTTTAGAACTAAGTTATCTAAAAGTGTATTGGGAAACTCTTTTGAAAAAGATTCGAAAAATCTTCTATTCGTCAAGTCGAAAAACTTCAATTCATGTAAATCGGAAAATCGAATCTCAATTTGACCTTTAATAGTATCTAAAATTTCATAAAAAAGTTGTTTATAATGTAGTTTCTTGTCTACCAAATTATATGTTCTCCTCCTTCTCGCGGGAGGAGCCTCATCAGTTGAAAAATTTTCAAATAAAATATTAAAATGAAATTCTGTATTACGGAAACTTGAAATTTTATCAATGAGATGTTTCAAACGATCTTTTGAATAAATTATATCAGTGAATTTATGTTGTAAAATTTGAAAAATAAGATCAGTTTGTTTAAATGTTAATTTAAAAGTATCAAGAAAACACAAAAATTCTTCATTTTCTGAATAAGATTTTAAACCAACAGCAGCATTCAATGATACCTGATCTGTCGAAAAGTCATCACTGTTTAATATAAAATCAAATGTTTCAATTAATTTGTCTCTATTTTTATGGATGGTGAACACTGCACGTGTTGGAGCATTACAGGGAATTTTGTTTCGTACTATGTTATTTAAAATTCAGTTCGTTTGGTGGATTGGCTGAAAAAATTTGAAAATGACGATAAATTGGAAAAAAAATTCTAACTTCTTTAATGGAATTACGTGCATTACTTGAAACCAAATTCATGTTGTGAGCGTAACAATGGGTGAAAATAACCTGAGGCGAAACTGATTTTATTTTTGTTTGAAGACCGTTTGAATTTCCCGCCATTACAGATGCGGCATCGTAGGTTTGAGCAATTAAATTATTCGCAAATTCAAATCGTTGAAATGTTTCCATTAAGAAATTAAATAAATTTACCGTAAAATTATTGATAATTGTGATTTACACGTTATATCTGTTGTTTCGTCAACCTGCCACGAAAAAAAGGGACATTCAATAATTCATCCTCTATGTGATTTCGGAGGACATAATTTATTGGATCAAGAATTTCGTTTTGTATTGTTTTTGAGGTGCCTGCAAATACTGACGCGTTACTCATAAAATCGCGAAGCTTACTGTCGTATTTACAAAACAAATCTATCAATTCCCTAAAATTACCTTTATTAACTGAATTTTCAGTTTCATCATGCCCTCTAAAAGCCAAATGTTGAGATGATAAATACAATAAGAAATCAATGACTTTTTTGGAACTGCGCGATTGTCTTTAACTATATTACTATGATTTACTATTTCGCGTGTACGGGCAGAATCAACCGCATTAACAATATTCTGTTAAGCGGTTAATTTAAACTTAATACTCGATGTAACATGTTCCTGCGATTTCTCATGTCTGTCTAGACCACGAGCAGAATTTTTCAAATCATTATAACCCAAGTGCCCCCAACATGAAGTTGTATCAGATGTAAATGGCAAGCAATACCAGCAATATAATTCATTGTGTACCTCAGATCCCGTTAACCATAAATATTTTTTATAATTATCAGTATTAAATGATCGATTTTGATATTGACCTGTCATCCCCAATTCTTTTCAAATCCGGTAAGGGCCGTTAATTTTTGAAAAAGTCTTTTCTGTCATATGTTAATCCACTGAATGGATTTTCTAAAAAGCCAGCAACTATATCACTACTACCACTCATTTTAACGTTTAATGATTTACCGAACAGAAAAATTTTAATCTAACCTTACTTCGCGTCGCGTGGCATCACTTAATAACAACAGCTGACGCAGCACGTGTTCCAGCAAATGTCGTATTTCATACGACTGACCGACGGCGATCGAGAGGCTAGCCTACAGAGAACGTTGCAACTCTAGTGTTTCACTTGATGCAGCAACTGGACTGGTTGGAAAAACGGCAATTGTGTTGAACTGTTGAGCACACGTGTTTAGCGTTTGAGATATATAGAGAATCTAGCCTCTGGGCACTGTTGCCAGATTGAAAATAACTACTGGGAACGGGGAATTGATTGTAAAATTTAGAGAATTATCAGAGAAACAGATAATAGAATGGAGATTGATCATTAAGATAAATTGGTGAGGAGGCTGAGCCTCCTTAGCCTCCTTCGAGGAGCCGCCACTAGTGGTCTTCTGTCATTGCTTCTACCAGTAATCTGATGTCTAAATGAGTTTTCATCAAAACCAGGCAGAAAGTTTGAGGTTCCTATCTATTTCCTGATTTTTGATTCACTATGTAAAAATAATTATGCTCCTTTCTTAAATTTGGCAAATTTAAATTACCTGGAAATGAAATTTGTAATGTAATTATTTCACTTCAATAATACATATAAGTATTTAGGAGTGAAATAACAAATTAAGAGGCATATAAATTTTCGCATGTTATTAATTTAATCGATTCAAATGTACTAATTTGATAGTTCGTATATAAGTAAATAATATAATTTATCTTACATTATCACCCTCTTTGCACTAATGTTTTGATCTCAAGCAGTTTTTGGTTGCGATGCAGCCATTTCCAAAGTCTTAAGTATATAACTAATCTGAATTCACATTATGTTTCTGATAATGGTCAACCGAGGGTACAACTGACACATTTTAATAAATATCAGAGGATAATCTCAATTACCTTTAAATAAATAATTGTGGTCACAAATATAGACTTGTATGCATATCATTCGCTCCATCAAAAAATGCTCAAATCAGAAAAAAATTTTAAATACTTAGCTGATTAAAAAAAAATAACCTGGTATTTGTTGATGTGGAAGCAGCATTTTCGCTTTCATTTCATTTTTATCAGGCTTTTCACGTGAATTTGTATTTCATTTTACAAAAACAAGATGAAGTACTTCCTGTATAATTTTTCATCTTGCTTTTCTACTAGTTTCACCCTTCAGGCATTAGCTTGCAATGTGGTGGATAGATTTTGATAATATAGGGCATGATGCTGCTCAAAGAGTAAAACTCTAGTTCCAGTGATTTTTACAACCAAACGAAAAGACGTTTAAAACAAAATAAGTATATTGTGACAATATTCCATAGTCCAGTCCTGGAATTCATATACAATGACATGCAGAGTCAGCGGCGACGCGGGTACCGACGAGGCGGGGAGGAGCGGTGAAGTTTGTATCTATGTGGAGACATAGTTAGCTTTTAGTCTTATACTAACTTTTGTATTGGCTCCAGGGCAATAAAATGAATGTGAACATTATAGTATCTAATATCTACCCCCTTGCCCTGAGTGATGCTCAATAAATCAAAGAAAAGCGTCACAAAATTGGTGGAGGTGCCGCGCACGTTCTAATTTTTTATATGTTAACAAGAAGTAAAACCAAAAAGTTAACAGTGAGAGTGTCCGCCATCAGCGTTCCTAGAATGAGTGACAACGAAAGCATGGCCGCCGCCACAGAGTTACCAGAAGTATACCCAATAGTCACACCGAAAAAATTTGGAGGACGATCTCACGAAAACGTTAAGCAATTCCTTAAGAATTTTGAACGTGCAGCAAAGGCAAATCGCTGGTGCGAAGAAACAAAACTTGCACAACTCCCATGTTATCTAGAGCATATGGCTCTGGATTATTTTGAAGATTTAGAAGACCAAGAACTAACGACCAAATCGCCTGTAATAAGTTGAAGGAAACATTCAAGCGTCCTGTTAACGATGAACAAACCTACTTCGAATTGTTGAATGCTAAACAAAAACAAGAAGAGGATACTTGGGACTACTTCCAGAAAGTTCTAAAGTTATGCCGAGGTGTTGATCCTGAGATGCGAGAATCCCAACAAGTCAATTTTTTTCTAAGGGGACTACGAAAGGACTTACTGGAGAAGGTGAACCTTATGGAGAATGAAACGGTGGACCGGTTGAGATCGAACATCCAGAAAGTGGAAATAACAAGTTTTATGGTAAATAATGGTCGAAATTCTGCAGGACAAAGCAGTTCCAGACAGCCCACGGAATTGGAAATCCAGGAGTTACAGAGCCGAATCCAACAATTAGAAGCTGTACAAGGTAGGCGTCAAGCAAATAATTATTACTATAAAGAACCTTTCAGGAGAAATTATAATACAGATTTTAAAAATGTGATTAAGAAGGAAAATGTTACTCGAACATCTGATGGTCGAGTAAGATGTTTCAGATGTAATAATATTGGTCATTATGCAAAAAGCTGCAATTCTCGGCAGTAAATAATACTGCCACTCCTAAATGTTACACTAGTAGCATACTTGTCAGTAAAAACCTCAACAATCAATTCAAAATGCCTGGTTCAAAATCATGCAAATTTAATTTACCCACTTGCTTTTTCTGTAAGAAATTAGGTCATGTAAAAAATTCGTGTCGTAAAAGAAAACACTATTTGAATAGTAAACATACAGAGATTCAAATTTATAATTTGAACTTGTGTGGATCACTGAAATTACCTGGTTTTGTTAAATCTGTCCCTTTAGATGTAATTATAGATACGGGAGCAGGGATAAGTTGTATAAATTCTAAATTCGTTGAAAATTCAGAGAATATCAGTAAAATACCATACGTCAATATCAGAGTGGCAAATGGAAAGAAATTATGGGTTTTGGGTAAAATTATGATGGTATTCCAAATAGCAGATATCGAATTTTTTCATTCCTTTGTTGTTATCAAAGATCTCAAGGCTGATATAGTTGTTGGTAATGACTTCAATTCTAAATACGCAATTAGTATAAATTTCGCGGATAAACATATTTCACTTCAACATGAAAACATTCGCAAAGTAATCACATTTGATGGAGTACATGTGAAGAAACTAAATCCCGTCATGATAAATAAAAGTGTAGTTGTAACAGTAGATGCAGATATTAACTTACTAGAAAATGACTTAGAAGAGGATAGCACTGTTTTGCTTAACATAGATAATAAATTAAATGCTGATGAGCGAATGCAAATGTTTGAACTTCTAAATTCGTACAGAGATCTTTTCGCAACCTCAAATAGCCAACTAGGTGAAACTAAGGTTAAAGAACAAGGAATACATATGAAGGACCATAAACCTATTCATCAACCACCCTACAGGGTATCACATAAAGAAAAAGAAATTATTAGAGGTCAGGTAAAGGAAATGTTAGAATGTGGTATTATACGTAAATCAAGAAGTCCATGGGCCAGTCCGGTCGTATTAGTTTCTAAGAAAACGGGTGAGTGGCGTTTCTGCATAGACTATCGGAAAATAAATAAAATGATTAAAATGGATGCATATCCGTTACCTTTAATTGAAGATGTACTATCTTATCTAAATGGTGCCAAGTACTTTTCGGGCTTAGATTTATTTTCTGGCTACTGGCAAATTAAATTAAAAGAAAGTGATAAACCTATAACAGCATTCGTAACATCCGATGGTTTATATGAGTGTAATGTACTTCCGTTCGGTCTCACGTCTAGTCCTGCAATATTTCAACGTTGTATGGATCACATTTTAGCCGATTTGGAATGGAATATATGCTTAGTATATTTGGATGATGTGATTGTGAAAGGGGAGACATTTGAGGAATATCTGAAAAATTTACAAATAGTATTGAACCGTTTCAAAGAATTTGGTTTGAAATTGAAGCCCTCTAAATGCTCATTTGGATACAGAAGCATTACAATTTTAGGACATGTAGCCAGCGAAAAAGGCTTGGCACCAGATGAAGACAAAATTTTAGCAGTTTCAAATTTTCCAAAACCAAAAAATGTTAAAGATGTACAATCTTTTATAGGGTTAACAAATTATTATAGCAAGTTCATAAAAATTATTCTTGTGTGGTACAACCTTTAACATGTTTGACTAGAAAATCAGTAAAATTCAATTGGGGTGATAAGCAGCAATCGGCATTTGATAACTTAAAAGAGAAATTAGTGAATTATCCCGTACTGCGACATTTTTCGGATGAGCTACCAACAGAAATCCACACAGATGCAAGTAATCTCGGGTTGGGATGTGTTTTACTTCAAACGGAAAATGGGGAAACAAAACCGGTAGCTTACGCATCACGTAAGTTATCCGATGCGGAAGTAAAATATTGTGTAACGGAAAAAGAATGTTTGAGTATAGTGTGGGCAGTCAATTTCTTTCGTCATTTTTTATGGGAAAGAAGGTTTAAAGTGGTGACTGACCACCACGCTCTATGTTGGTTGCAGAAAAATAAGGATGTATCTGGTAGATTAGCCCGATGGACAATTAAATTACAAGACTTCTCATACGGAGTTGTACACAAAAATGGGAAAAAACATACAGATGCTGATTCCTTAAGCAGAAATCCGGTTATGAAACCCGACAATTGTGACGCCTCTGAAATTCCAGTATTTCACTTAGAGAACTACGACATCGCGAATATCCAACGCAGCGATAAAAAATTGTGTGAAATTATATCTGCTTTAAGTAATGAAGGATCCGATGTCAGTAAACCAAGAATAACTAGGAGTTATCTACTCGAAGATAACGTCCTATACAAACAACATTATGCTACAAAAAATAAACTCTTAGTAATACCGGAGAGTTTGAAATTAGAAATCTGTAAAGGATTTCATGATGAACCCCTTTCGGGAGGTCATCTAGGTTTTGCCAAGACCTATAATAAAATAAAATACAAGTATTATTGGGATAACATGCTCAAAAAGGTTGAAAATTACGTAAAGTCTTGCCGAGACTGTCAGTCTCGTAAAAGGCCACCCATGGCACCAGCCGGGTTAATGCAACCCATACGGGTTGGTCAGCCCTTTGAACGCATAGGAATTGACTTATGCGGCCCCTTTCCGAAAAGTTCCAGAGGAAACAAGTATATTTGTGCGGCGATTGATTACGCTACCAAATATGTAGAAGCTAAAGCAATCCCAACAGGGACGGCTTCAGACGTTGCAGAGTTTTTGGTAGAAAACATTATCTGTAGACACGGTTGCCCAAAAGAAATTTTGAGTGATCGAGGAAAATGTTTCACATCACAACTGGTGAAGGATTTGGTAAAAGGTATGGGGATCAATCCAACTTTTACTACAGCCTACCATCCTCGGACAAATGGTTTAGTAGAGCATTATAATGGTACAATGGCCACAATGCTGTCAATGTATGTAGCCACAAATCAACGAGATTGGGATACATATGTCCCGTTAGTTACGTTTGCTTATAATTCGGCAAAACAGGATACTGTCCAAGAGACGCCATTCTTGTTAGTATACGGCCGGGAGGCCAAGTTGCCAATTGATGTATCCTTAGGGATTGACGGAGGTTACGATAGAACCTCGTCGGAATGGCTTGATAAGCTAAAGAAGATTAGAGAAGAAGTCTTAAATAGGATTGCGAAAGAGCAAGTAAAGCAAAAAGCTAGGTTCGATTTGAATCGTAGAAAAGTGGAATATTCCATAGGGGATAAAGTAATGGTATATACGCCTATTAGAAAATTGGGCAAGTCCACAAAACTTTTGCATCGTTATCATGGTCCATATGAGATAGTTGATAAATTGAATGAGTTGAATTATAAAGTTAAAATCAAGAAAGGTAGAATAGAAAGAATGGATACGATCCATATAGAAAGGTTAAAGGAGTTCATTCTCCGGGTTAATAACTAGTTTGTTTAATTTTTATGTCAACATTAGTTTTACTTTAGGTAAGAAATAATAAAGTACGCTTAAGCAATTTATTAGTCGAGTCAATAATAAGAAAATAAGAGTATTGTGCATTGGTAAGGTATTTTAAACTAACAGTACTGTGGTCTTGTACAATTTGAATATTGCTAACAATCCATTTTGTTGAGTATTCATAAAAGTATTTGCAACTAAGAAGTTTAATAGGCTAACCAAAGCTACCTCAGTTCGTTCCAGCCATCAAAGTTAGTAAGCTGAACAAAATGTACGCAATTTTTCTATTAATTATTTTCTTTGGGATTAATCCAATGGACACTTCAGAATTTCACGTAGTTTCGGGAGTTTATTGGCAAGAGTTTAACGATTTTATTGCTTACGAATCAACAGTCCCTATTACGTATACTACCGACTTGCCGAATAATGCCGTAATCAAAAGGAGGATTGATGTTAAAAACCAAATTTGCCGTAAAAATCCTAAAGGTCCAGCCTGTCACGTCGCCTATCTACTGCACGAAATACATAATAACTACGATGCTCTCTATAAAACACTAGAAGAAGGTTTTGACCGAGAAGAAGCAGCATTGGAGAGCTTTCACCGCAGAACACGGGCCCTAGATTTTGTGGGGAATGCTCTAAACTGGGGTTGTGGAGTCCTGTCCACCCATTCGGCCGAACCGTTTTTTACAAATCAACAACATTTGCAGAAAACTTTGGAGAAAATCGAATTTAGTGTAAGTTCCGATCATGAATATTTGAATAACATAACTGCCAATTTCAAAATATATGCTGGTGAAGTGGATAAATTCAATAAAGTATCCCTAAATCATATCGATAAAAATCTCGAAAGGATCCAAGGTATTGGAAATAAAGTTGTGAAGGAAGTTGACGAATTATGGGTAGAATCAGAATTTTTATGGTATTCTTTGCTTAATGAGGCTATAAAACAGTTGCAAATATTGAAGATGCTAGATATTTCATTGATAATAGACCATTGTCGTGATTATAAAATACCAACCCAATTAGTACCAATAAATAAATTGAAAAATGACTTACGATCTTTAGAAAAATGCTTGGGTAATAGTAATTATGAATCAGCAATTCCAGTAGACGATATTGGAATGTATTTAAATAAAGACATTGCGGAATGTGTAGTCAGCGGATCACAGGTAGCAGTAAAAATAAAAATTCCATTGAAATCTAAAGTCAACAAATATGAATTATATCAGGTAGCGTGTATTCCTTCTGTTTCAATAACCAGACGTGTTCTATATGTGATGAACCAATGATAGTTGCAAGGTCAGATAATCGTACTATGATAGTGGGTAAAGAAGCTCACTATTCTAAACATCAAAATTTAGTCTTCATTCCAAGGGTGTCAGAGAGATACTCCCTAAATCGAGAATGTTTATTTAAATTAGCTAACGGAGCAAAAGTATATGAAATAATTAACTCTTGTATATATCAATGTGTACACTCTTCAGCGGAAACCATATATCAGGTTTCGTCGGAAAAGTTCATATTGATTAATGCTTATGGCAGTTTAAAATGTAGGAATGAAACAATGCGTCAAATTACACTTTCGCCAAGTTATCGAAGTGGATCATTTGAATTTGATATACCGTGTGACTGCACGTTGCATTTAGACGGAAAATTAATTGTTTCTAAATCTTACCCATGTGATTTCAATTCCATCAAAAATTTCAATTACAAACATATTGTCCCTGCATCTTGGACTAATTTAGAGTCCTTACAATTAGAAGCTATGATGAGTCATTCAAAACTAACCTTTTCTAATTTAACCCAATATATGAAATTAAATTGGACAGAAATAATACCTCATTTAAATATTGAACCTCAAACCATATCAAAAAATTTTTTAAGTGATTTAGATGACACCGTAGTAAATAGTCTTGAGTTGCCGGATAATCGGCATAATTTATGGAGAATATGCAATTTCGCAAAAATTGTATTGGTGATGGTAATTATCTTCAAAAACCCATACTTGATAGGTGTAGGAATAACACCCCCTGTCCAAGCATTGAGTGCTACAGAAATAGTTAACCATGTCTATAGCTTTTTTGGCATTAATTTCAATGGTCATAATGATTATTTGTTTATTAATTATGAATTATCGGAATAAAAAACGTTATTTGATACCTTCATCAGACATAGAACTGCAACCTATACGAAATGACCCCAAGCCAAGCAAAAATAAGAGTTGAATTGACTGTTGACATGGCACTAATATTTTGTAATAGAATTTTAATGATAGTTAATTATTATAGTAAGATGCGCATCTAGTTACGAAATATAGATTATAGTTTTAAATGTGTTAGGTATACCTACTTATTTTAGAATTAGTTAAATGTATTAGCTATAAGAGAATTTTTTTTTGTTTTACATGAACTACTCTTGTGCCGTTTATTTTTGTTACATGTGGCCACTGAAATGGTTCAAGCTCAAGCAAGCTTCACCGACACCCTAAGCCCTAAGGTTTCGGATTCAGTCCACCGCCGCCAACTTTGAGGGCGAAGTTTTCTTGACGTGGGGGAGTGTGACAATATTCCATAGTCCAGTCCTGGAATTCATATACAATGACATGCAGAGTCAGCGGCGACGCGGGTACCGACGAGGCGGGGAGGAGCGGTGAAGTTTGTATCTATGTGGAGACATAGTTAGCTTTTAGTCTTATACTAACTTTTGTATTGGCTCCAGGGCAATAAAATGAATGTGAACACTATAGTATCTAATATCTACCCCCTTGCCCTGGGTGATGCTCAATAAATCAAAGAAAAGCGTCACAATATCTACATTTGACTTTGAAATCAGAATCCCTTATTGGTTCTTTTTTATGTATGTTCGTTAAAAGTTTATGACTTTCCGAGTTGTATGGAGATCTGAAAATTCAAACCATTCTCATAATGAAACATGAACTATCTAATGAGAATATTTTGAATAATCTTGCAGCTCTGGTGATACCGGAAGTGACTACTAACTTTCTTATTCTAAATGGAATGCTATATTTAATTTTTATTACTCATCTTGGATTGTACGTGTAGTTTTGGGTTGACTTCCATCAGCTATCCCAATACCTGAATTTAGCCTGAGATAACTTGATTTTTCTGTGAAAATTTGGGTTTGCACTGAAGTGAAGACCTCACTTTTAATGTATAAACGGTCAAGTTATTCATAAGATCTCAAAATTCAGTGACATTTTTGATCAGTTTTAAATCTGAAAAATTTCTTCCAAATGTACAACTCCTGTATATTCTACGTTTTTCTGTTCTAGGACTGAATTCTGAGTTAGGTAAAAGAGTTTCCTATTACACCTATCTGCGTCAGTTTGTCAATTATTTGAAGTCTCACATAGATATTTATAGATTCATCGAGTTCAAGGCATGGCGTCTATATCAACGCTCAGGTAGTGAGGAGCATTTAGTGAATTTCAAGAGGTAGAGAAGGATCGTCAACTCTGAAGCAGCATTCAGAAACTTCAACAGGAAAGCAAAGCAAGATTTACAGAATGACCCTTCTGCATTCTGGAAATTCGTCTGCTACCCCCCACCCTACAATGAGATTTGATGGTGAGTCATTTAACGATCCAGAGATTATTGCGAATGTATTCGCAAAATTTTTTCAGGACACTTATATTATTTCTAACCCTAAGATAGTTTTGTATTCACCTGTATCCAATGCACCTGTGTTCAACGTGTCCTGTTTTGAAGATAACGACGTGTTCCCGCATATTCAGTCCGAGACTGCGCTGGCCACTTTTCGCGTCCCCTCGTCTTCCTATTCAATTTAGCACTGAAAACAAATACATTCCCTTCTGCTTGGAAATCATCTAAGGCCATTCCTATTACTAAAAAAGAAGATGCTTCCAACGTCACCGACTACAGACAGATAGTTATTCAAAATAACTTCTCTAAAGTTTTCGAAATCCTTCTCTCGAACGTGATATATTTCAACGTCAAATCGTTGATATCTGAGCAGCAACATGGATGTGTATCGGATGGCTCCACAACTTCCAATCTGATCTGTATTACAGACTATATTTCAAAGACTATTGTCGAGACTGCAGACGGATGTTCTCTAAAGCGTTCGAGAGACCGGTCCACGGCATTCTCCTTAATGAACTTGACGACTTTGGTTTCTCTGCTTATCTTTTTTTTTCAAATCTTACCTGGAGTCAAGAAAACACTTATGTGTGTTATCGTGGTCGAAGATCGACCGACCTTTTTACTACTAGGGAGCTTTTTGAGATTCAGACATCTATTCTTTTCTGTAATACATTTGTAAGATCACGTTTGGAATATGCGTTCTTGGTATGATCTCCATTCTACCAGATTCATGTTGTCTCTGTGGAAAGCATTCAATTCTCGAATATCTTGCTTCCAAATGTGAAAATATCTACCCTGATATTGGCTATCCGCATACCCATTTACTCTCGAGGTTTTCTTTCGACAGTTTGACTTACCGGAGATCCAGGTCGAGTGTAGTATCCCTGTTCAAACTCTTTCATTCTTTTGTGGAATGTTCGGAAATTCTGCGGTCTTCGGGTTTTTATGTGCCTAGATTTGAGTCCGACCTAATTTACTTTTTTACTTGCCCACACCGAGAACAAACATAAGCAACTGATCGCCAATCGGTGGCATGTGCAGAGCTTACAATAACATACATATGCGGGTCGATCTATTCACATGTCGTTTGACTAATCTGAGGTCTGAAGCTTCTCGTGCAATCCTCAGTTCTCTATAGATTGCATTATCTCTCTTCTTTGTTTTATTTTTGTTCTAGGTAAATGATTATGTTCTGTTTTTAGAATGTTATGTTATCTCAGTTTAATTCCAATGCCTGTTATAATATCTTCTTGAATATCTTATCTTGTGTTATTCCTCATTTTGTAAATGGGCTCTATGCCTGTCAAATGAGTGTAATGTAAATAAATAAATGAATAAAATGAATAAATACGCAATTGCAATATGGCTTTTGTGAAAACGTAAAATGCAATATTGAATTATTGGTCCAAGTCATTACAGCTGGTTAAATATTGAATGTTATTAAATAAAACGATAATGGTAAAAAATATTCCATATTCAAGTGAAATATTATGAATATTTGTCAATGAACAAATCAAAGTTTGAGACAATAGTGAGTTAATAACTAAAATTAATGTTCTTAATTAAGTAAAAATAAACTTTTTCAAATAAATATATAAAATATTACTTTAGGTTCTATATGTCCACTGTATTGATTCAAAATCTTGAAAATTTTAGTTCTGGATCAGAAAATTGGAAAATATACAGGCGCTCTATTTGAAAGAAATGGTATTTATAAGTTTGAAATTGGGCGAAAATGTCAGAGACTTTTGTACATCCTGCGAATAACTGGATAACCGTTCATACTTAAAAGATAAGAGTCTATACTTTTGATTCTGAGATGGAATCTGAGATTTAAAAAATTAAGTAAATTGAGGGTTCTTCAAGGTTGGAGTGCAAAACCTAATTTTCACACAAAAATTAAGTATATCAGGAACATTTTGTAGGTATATGGGAAACTGATGCATGTGAACCTAAAATTTCACTTACAATATGAATTTGTAATAAAATTATAGCATTCCATTTAGAATAAGAAAATTATTAGTCACTTCCGGTATAACCGGAAGCTCAACATGATTTAAAATATTTTGATTAGATACTTCATGTTCATTTATCCTCCTCCTTTATGAGGTGATCTGGATTTGCAGATCTCAATTGTACAGAAACTTTTAAGGAACACTTCTCACACTAAATAATATATTATTCAGAATCTAATTATATGATGATGATAATAGTATTGGTTGTGTATAGCTGATTGATTTTTCTTGATCTAATAGTGAACTGTATAATAACTATTTATTTTACTCGAATAACAGATCCTTCTTCATCTGTTAAGTATACAAATTCTGATTCTATTATCAATCTGACAAACTTTCAAACTTATTCTTGTTATTATTGTTATAACAACGGGGAATAGCGGAATCAAATCGTTTTAGAGACCAAGGAAAGATTGATCTCACTAATTGATTGCAACACTTCCTCACCGGGTTGATTAATTCCATCAGAACAAGATGGAAGTGAAAATGATTTTGTTATTGGTGTAATAAATACTCTATACATTCATTTTAACCATTCGAATTCTTTTATCAGGTACTGTCATTACCTGTATAATTCCAGCTAATTGCCATTCAAGAGGTGAAATGTTATACTCGTTTACTAAAACTAAATCGTTGACCTCTAAATTGTCATATACCTTTGTCCAACGTTTCCAAAAGAGTGGTCTCATTTTTTGACAACAGTCCCAGATTTTCAGCCTATTGTCGGGAACGTCTATCATATTGATTTCCGGAAAAGAAATTGATGATTCTCCAATCAAAAAATGAATAGGTGTGAGACGCGAGTAATCTTCTGGAACTGTTGTAATAGGAGAGAGAGAGGCCAAGAGTTCAATATGGCTTCAATTTGACATAAAAGAGTTGTGCCTTGTTCAAAACTCAAAACACTCTTTCCCATAACCCGTTTGACATGAAATTTTGTATATTTTATATCCCTTTTCTCGAAAAGGATAATGAATTTGTCTAAGTGAGTTATTAGCACCCTGAAAATTAGTTCTATTATCGCTGTATATGATTTGAGAACATCCACGTCGAGCAATGAATCTTTTAAGAGTTGAGAGAAATGCTTCCGTTGATAGAATGGGAACAAGTTCGATATGAACTGTCTTTGTAACCATACAAAAAAAACGAAATGTATGATTTGGAGATCACTGCCTTTCGAAAACGAGTCAGGGCCTACTAAAGGAAAGTTTATAACAAACAATATCTTATTATTAGATTGATATGCTTTGATTTGTAAGATATCATACATTTGGAATAAATTTTCTTTATCAACAATTATATTTTTGGAAGAACAGATTTTCTCTATTTCGTGAAACATGTAAACTGAGTGTAAATATGAACACAATTAAATGATATACTATGTTTAATTTGGAAAAAGTGATCGCATTTTCTACATCATTTAATGTTTAATACATTGAGACTGCTAATTAATTGATCAAAAGTGTCCTTTGTTTTATAATAATTATCTAGCGTATATTGTGTGGCTATTTGATTCTGTTGTAAGAGTTTTAGTCTCTGAAGGAGTTCGTCATTGTGACGTAAATTTAGTAGTTTGATTATAATGATCCAATAATTCTTTATGTAGACTAACGTGTAAGTTTTGGATTTTGATGATTTTATTCTGTTGAGTTTCAAGTTGTTTTATGGCATTATCATACCTTTGAGCATCGTTATTGTCAAGATTACCTGTGAGTGATTTTATGAAACTCCCTAGAGGGTTGAAGAGTCCTCTTTTCACCTTTTTGTGGCCATGATTATAATTGATTGAATTTAGTTTTATTTGGGCTATTTTCATCAGTTCGGAAAGTGTTCTCATGAATGTCTGCAGTTCTGTTCTATATTCCTCAACGTATATACTCAACAATCACGTTTAAAGTATTTCCATTCTGTTTAATTGTATCGAATGCATCAATAACTGGTTGAAGATCGATAATGTAAGAATGTATGAGTATTTGTCTGGATCCTTGCAGTACCTAATTTATAGGGAAGTAGTCCGAAATTATGTGTGTAATTTGTGAAGGTATCTTCATTGGGAATTGCTAAGCTGTTGTAGTTGATTAGGAACTGGAAGTAAATTCTGAAACAAGCGATGAATCGTTATTGCAGGACGTTTAGTTTGATTTTTATGAATTATTTTGTGTTTGATAGTTTCTACTTCATTACCTTGATCGTTCAAGTTAGTTTCTTTCCTATGAGTAGGTTTTTGTTCATCTCTAGCTTTTGTCTTTATATAAATGGGTGAATTTGCAGTGTATTCTAAAGGTAATTCACTATTTTCGTTGATTTTGAAAATTTGTTTAATTTTTAGTTCAGATAAATTTTGATTTATATTCTTATAGAGTACTTTTGTCATCTCTATGTGTTTCGCTAAATAATCATTCAAATATTTGTGTTCTAGGTCTATATCAAATGGATTGTTATTGTCAATGTGGCCATTTATAATTTCGATAGGTTTCAATTTTGTGGTTGAGTGAATCGTATGATTATAACCTAGAATAGCTCTAGTCATGAGTTAAATTGGTTGATATTGACTTCCTGAGTTAGTTTCTTTCAATATACGAATATTTTCTGATAACGTTTGATGTAGACGTTCCACTGGTGAATTTGAGTTTGGGTTACCAGGGGTAATGTAGTGAAGTTTTATCTTATGAATTCTGACGAATTCATTGAAGAAATTGTTTTTTAATTCTTTTCCATGGTCTAGAGTTATGGTTATAGGGGTGCCCTGATGAGACCTGAATTGTAAGAGACTATTTGTGATTGATACAGAATTGAGTGAGGGTATAGGATATGCCCTAGCATATTTACTGAAAGTACAAATCAGAGTCAAGAATTTTTGTTTACCAGTTTGAAATGTGTGTATGTGGACAATTTCAAATGGCTTAGTAGGAGTTGGAATTATAGCGAACTGTTGTTTAGGTGGATGTCGATCTATTTTACTTATTTGACAAATATCGCAATCATTAATATAGCTTTGAGTAGATTAAGTCCACTACTTCTGCGCCTGGAAATGACGTCATCGACCGGATGTTGCGCGCGCAACTTCGGATGTAACGTTACTAACCCGCGAAATTCAAACGTGTCCATAGAGCTTACGATGATCACCGAACTTCCGACCATAGAGGTCTGGGTCATAGAATGTGAGGTTAGTTGGACGTAACGTTACTAACCCGCGAAATTCAAACGTGTCCATAGAGCTTACGATGATTATAGAACTTTCGACCATAGAGGTCTGGATGTGAGGTTAGTTGGATGTGACGTCATCGACCCGCCAAATTCAAACGTAGAGGTGTTTTGGTGATGTTTATCATGGCCGACGTGTGAAGCGAATGTCAGAAGAATAAACGTCAAAACCACAATATGACTGATGTTGTAGCTACATCGCCGCCATCTTCTGATGAACCGATGATCTATCATACTTAAATGTCAATGTCAGACCAGTTAACTTCAAACGACTACATCTATGAATGAACCGATCAACCGTCATGCATACCTGTCAACGTCAGAAATGTTAACGTCAAGGAGGTTAGTTAGATGTGACGTCATCGACCCGCCAAATTCAAACGTAGAGGTGTTTTGGTGATGTTTATCATGGCCGACGTGTGAAGCGAATGTCAGAAGAATAAACGTCAAAACCACAATATGACTGATGTTGTAGCTACATCGCCGCCATCTTCTGATGAACCGATGAACTATCATACTTAAATGTCAATGTCAGACCAGTTAACTTCAAACGACTACATCTATGAATGAACCGATCAACCGTCATGCATACCTGTCAACGTCAGAAATGTTAACGTCAAGGGACGACATCTATGAGGTCACAATTCAAAATATGACTGATGTTATAGCTACATCACCGCCATCTCTTAATGAACCGATGAACTATCATACTTCAATGTCAATGTCAGAACAGTTAACTTCAAATGACTAAATCTATGAATGAACCGATCAACCGTCATGCGTACCTGTCAACGTCAAAGGACGACATCTATGAGGTATCTTGTTAATGTTTTTGCGCGGGAAATTTATGAACCGATGAACTATCATAGCTGGATGTCAATGTCAGAACAGTTAACGTCAAAGGACGACATCTATGAGACTCCAATTCAAAATGTTACCGATGTTGTAGCCTATATCGCCATCTATCACTAAACCGATGAACTGTCATAGCTGAATGTCAATATCAGAACAGTTAACGTCAAAGGACGACATCTATGAGGTATTTTGTTAATGTTTTCGAGCGGGAAGTTCCATCTCAATTCAAAAAAACGATATATTAATGAACTATCATAGCTTGATGTCCATGTCAGAACAGCTAACATCAAATGACGACATCTATGAGGTGTTTTGCTGATGTTTGCGCGAGGAATTTCAAAAATTTGCCTCATGTTGTAGCTATACTGTCATTTATTATTGAACCACACCGTAATTCCAAAAATAATGAACTTCTATGAGGTATCTTGTTAATGTTTTTGAGGGGGAAATTTATGAACCGATGAACTATCATGGCTGGATGTCAATGTCAGAACCGTTAACGTCAAAGGACGACATCTATGAGACTCCAATTCAAAATGTTACCGATGTTGTAGCTATATCGCCATCTATTAATAAACCGATGAACTATCACACCTGAATGTCAATGTCAGAACAGTTAACGTCAAAGGACGACATCTATGAGATATTTTGTTAATGTTTTTGCGCGGGAAGTCCCATCTCAATTCAAAATATGATCTATTAGTGAACCGATGAACTATCATGACTGGATGTCAATCTCAGAACAGTTAACGTCAAAGGACAACATCTATGGGACCCCAATTCAAAATATCACTATATCGCCATCTATTAATAAACCGATGAACTATCACACCTGAATGTCAATGTTAGAACAGCTAACGTCAAAGGACGACATCTATGAGATATTTTGTTAATGTTTTTGCGCGGGAAGTCCCATGTCAATTCAAAATATGATCTATTAGTGAACCGGTGAACTATCATGACTGGATGTCAATCTCAGAACAGTTAACGTCAAAGGACAACATCTATGAGACCCCAATTCAAAATATAACTATATCGCCATCTATTGATAAACCGATGAACTATCACAACTGAATCTCAATGTCAGAACAGTTAACGTCAAAGGACGATATCTATGAGGTATTTTGTTAAAGTTTTTGCGCGGGAAGTTGCATATCGATTCAAAATATGATCTATTAATGAACCGATGAACTGTCATAGCTGAATGTCAATGTCAGAACAGTAAACGTAAGAGGACGACATCTATGAGACCCCAATTCAAAATATTACTGATTCTGTAGATATATCGCCATCTATTATTAAACCGATGAACTATCATAGTTAAATATCAATTTCGGAACAGCTAACGTCAAGGACGACATCTATGAGGTGATTTGGTAACGTTTTGTCTGGAAATCACTCTCAAAATTAAAAATTGTCACTTTTATTGTAGCTATATTGTCGTTCATTAATACCACACCCTAATCTCAAGATAATGAACCAGCAAAATAACCTAGAAATGTCTACTTACATGTATGAAGTGTTTACACCAAAAGCACATTAAGTATTAAGTATTCATTTCTACATGCACCTGCGTCATCACATTCACTTTATACTGATTATGAAAACGACAACAGTCGTACAATGAGAGGAATTCATTAAGTAAACAAATAACAATGAGTGAATCATTTTTACTACACACAATCTGTTGAATTTCGTTTAGGATTGAATGCGAAAATATTAAATTTGATTGTACATATCGATAGTTTGATTAAAATTCTAATAATGCATCCCAAACGTCATTTCGTTTATATTGGTTCACACTACATTTGAACGCGTATATTGTTCAAGTGCTTGGAATTGAAAATTCGAATTTTTGGAGCTTAAGTAATAAGAAATCTAAGGTATGGTGTTTATACTAGCGTGTGTATTGAAATGAAACTTTTGAGAATATCAATGAAATCATACAATTCCAGCAGCCCGAAGGTTCGTTTGCAATTTTACGAATGATGATGAACGATAAAAATGAATATTTTAACTTTTCTTTATAACTTAGGTATTGACGTAACGTATAAAACTCAGAATAATTCGGAACGATTGATTTTTATTGTTATCCACGATTGTCAACCTATATCTAAATCAGTTCGAGATGCAGACTTTTCAATTTATACTGAACTAAGAATTTACAATACTTCAAACTATCCATTTCGCTTAAAATATACATAGCAGTATATTATAGAAACTTTGTTAAAGATCACATAAAAATCGAAAGATTCGAGATGTAGACTCATGAGCTCTAGAAGCCTTAGGATCAGTTGCAAGAGGTGCAAGTGCTATCGAAAATACGGTGGTTAACCAGCTAAAAACAACGGAACGCATTGGGTAGCGTTCAGAAAAAAATCGATAACGATGTGGAATATTTTGATTGTTTTGGAAATTTGAAGCCACCAAAGGAACTCGTTCAATATTTGGGTGGGAACGTTAGGATTTTCTACAATAACTACACCTATCAGAACTATAATCAAGTGATATGTGAACAGTTGTGCTTGAACTTTCTCACCGAAATTGTCGAAAGTATCAATTAAACCTTAGTCAGTCTATATCGAAACATCAACCGAATCGCATTCACATCGTATTATCATGAGAATCGCATTAGTTGACATTCAGGGGTTCTTCATTGACGATGCCTTCCATCCAAAAGAAATGTGTATACAAATTGGATTCAAACGTCATTATTCCTTATTCAAACCGCACACATCTTATTCATCGCTAAATGCAAAGGAGCGAAGGTCCATATGGTATTTACAAAAGTCTTATCATGGACTCGATTATGCATCTGGAAATGTGGATTATGAAGAAATAATTAATATTCTTAAATCGATTCAACTATGTGCAGTCGACTATATTTATGTTCGTGGTCAGCAAAAAGCAGAGTTTTTGAGAAGGAAGTGTATAGAATTGGATATTTTCCCACACATCGTAGATGTTCACAGTTTCGATGGTACTAAATGTGAAACGGGGAAATTCGAGCAAACAAACAATTTGACCTGTCTGAATCATCGTAATGACGGTGGTAAATACATGTGTGCAGTTCAACATGTGGATAAATCACAGCAGTGGCTTCTGAATGTAATACTACCTAAATTATATGTATTTTCTGAAATAAATATTATTATTACACCTATCTCCTTTATATAATTATTTATTCAGATGGTAAATAGCTTTGTTTACATTTTTAACAAACCTTTTCAATATTAATACTGATAAAGAAGATAAAATAGCATACAAAATTGCTAAAATTTTATGGTTAACTCCTTCTAGTGTGGATGATGCTGATATTGTCTCTTGTATAAGATGTGGTAAACATGATGATTGCCATTCAGCGATATGCTCCATCACTTCGATCATGGAATAAGAGTTTGAGTTTATAATGTATGATTGTCTTGTGGAATGTTAAACGTGGATACCTCCAATTGGTTATTGTTGATTTATTGTAAAATTCATTGGGTAAGGTAACACTCCCCCACAAAATTTGTTTTTAACACCCCCACTCTCATCATCCTCACTATTTACACTTAATTTGTTCAGCAGTCTTATAACTTTAATTTTATCTGCGTAATAATTCAAGTCTCTTCTTAGTTTATGAACTTTTTCCACGAATTCGCAAAGTCTGCGTGAGTATTCTTCAAAAGATATATTTGTAGACTTACTAGATATCTACATTATTATTTTATGAGTCACAGTCCTTCGTAAGAAATTCGAATAACTTCCAACTATTCGCACTAGAACACATAGGATTCACACTATTGGGGTGATGTAGACAGATAAATTCACAATTTCCTCGCTCTAATTTTGGACATTTACCTTTCAAATTCACCACTTCTATTCGATCTAACCCCAATTTTTGGAACGCCCCCCATAGAAACTGGGCTTTTATCTTCCCACATACATAAACAGTAGCATTCGGATCGATATTTTCCTTCAAAATTTCATACAATTCATCATATTCCTGATAGCCTGAGTTCCATGGAATCCCGTGATATTTTTCACAATGAAATATTTTCTTCATTTGCCTCGCGGATAGTTGATCCATCGATTTTGGTGGTTTGAATAGAAAATATTTCTCCAACCTTTTCTCACAGTCCAACAAAGAGAGTTCCTTGATATTATATACGTTTGAAGAAATCGGGAAACTTTGAATATCAACCACTATAGATGACATTTCAAACTAGAATGATAAACTATTCAAATATCTAGTTGCATATGCGTGGATCATTGACATATTTCTTTGATGTTATCGAAATTTCGAAAGAGTACGTCGAAGCACAAAATTTTTAGTGATGTTGGACTTATTCTATAGTTGACGTCATCGACCTCCCCTCCTATCTCAGAAAACATTTGAAACATCTTAAAGGTGTAAGAATTTGAAGTGTCTCTTCGAATGCTGCGCATGTCCATTATCTCACATCGGTATTGTAGTAGTGCGATTCGATAAAAATCGACACCCATATCATGTAGCACTCTAAAACAATCAAGTATATACGATCCTGGTTTCGGAACGATACCCGAAATTTGATGCAATATGATTTTTCTCATTCTTCTATGTTTATATTTGAACTGACATTCTATATTCATATCGATTATCTTCCAATCTTCTGGAGGGGGAGGATCGAAATCTCCTCCGAAATAGAAAATATCAGCATACGCCCAATCGGTCGAGGCCCCCACAAGGAAAGTTACGAATTCTCCAGCGATTATCCAATTTTTGGATGGTAATTGTAATTCTTCGAGGATTTTCATCAAATTCGGCGGACATACGCTTATTACGAATTTCTTCGCATCGTACACGGTGGTAAGCACACTATGAATAAAACTGTTGTATAATCGAGGAGACATTATCACGAACTGATTCGATTTAGTTGAAGCAGTCACACAGAACAACACACTCCATCATACTCTGCGCTATTGACTTTTTCAACCCAAAATATACAATCAAAACTAAATGGTATTCTTGCGGGTGAGAGATAAGAGGTCGATCGAACTTGTAAGTATACATCTAAAATCGTGAAATCATGAACATTTTCAGATAAAAAAATGACGCGGGTTCGAATCCCTCTGCATCTTTCTCACCAAAGAATACCATTTTTAATCGAACGCGCTAATTCATTTGACGATATGATGGATTGAAGACCTGCGTGACAGACACCTCGGCAGGTGATAGCCGTCATGACACCTCGTCATATTTTTATGATATTCGATGAGGTTAGAGTCCTGCGCGAACCTTCACACCAACAATCTCTCCGAATCATTCTTCGCAAAATTGCGTCGAACAAACATAACAAAATCGCAATCATGCGAACGTTCGCACCAATAATCTCTCTGAAAATCATCGATATTCTGAAGATGAAATTTGGTGAATTCTTCACAAGTTGATTTCGATCCTACACCCCTAGCAATTGACTTAAATAATGATTGACAATAGTGGAAAACGATAAAAATCAATCGTTTCGAATTATTCTGAGTTTTTATTCAAATACCATTTTTTACAAAATCTTCTCAATTCATTAATTATTTCACGTTTCTCTTCGATATATCCTTGTAGAGATATGATTTCTTCTAACCGGTGCAGTAGAACATCTGGGTTGGACCAGTGCATTATACTTTTATCTCGACTGTGGAATAACATAATATGACGATTCAAATAGTCTCGGCGAGAAAATGTAACTTCTCAATGCTTGCATGAGAAACTGTGTGTTTTGAAATGTTTTTTTCTCGTGCCGCCTCAGCGCATTTGCTCTCGAAAATTCCCTTTGACATTGCCCGCAAACGTGCATGGTGGTTGATGATCAACTAATGACATTGTGATATAGTGTTACCCTGTTTTCAAAGACCCTCCCAATAACGATTGGATCCTCCCAAAGAACGTTCGGACCCTCCCAAGAAAAACGTTTGTATTGCTCTCGAAAATTCCCTTTGACATTGCCCGCAAACGTGCATGGTGGTTGATGATCAACTAATGACATTGTGATATAGTGTTACCCTGTTTTCAAAGACCCTCCCAATAACGATTGGATCCTCCCAAAGAACGTTTGGACCCTCCCAAGAAAAACGTTTGTATTGCTCTCGAAAATTCCCTTTGACATTGCCCGCAAACGTGCATGGTGGTTGATGATCAACTAATGACATTGTGATATAGTGTTACCCTGTTTTCAAAGACCCTCCCAATAACGATTGGATCCTCCCAAAGAACGTTTGGACCCTCCCAAGAAAAACGTTTGTATTGCTCTCGAAAATTCCCTTTGACTTTGCCCGCAAACGTGCATGATATTTGATGATTAACTAATGACAATCTGATATGGTGTTACCCTATTTTTCAAAGACCCTCCCAAATTGATGGGGATTTTTCATGCATTGCAGACATTTCGAACTCTTCTAAAATCAGATCTAACACTATCTTTGGAGAACATTTTATTGCAACTGATTGATTTTTCTCGATTTAGTTGGAGCTTCACCTACAAAATATTCATTTAACCTCGCGCAGGTCGTTTTTTATTATAGTTCGATGTGAATTTGTCGATATTTCGAAAGCCTACTGATCTCAAAATATAGAATATTTCAAACTGTTCATTTTGCTCAATATATGTTTTTAAATATGAAATGAAGTATCGAAACGATTGATTTTTATCGTAATCCACGATTGTTAATAATTATTTAAATCAATCTATGAATAAAACAAATGCATTACTCATAGTAGTATAGAGTAGTATAGAGTATTATGCTACTTAGAAATTATGAGTCAGCATAGTGTGTAAATTATTTATATTTATCTCCCGCACATGATGGAACATTGATGTATCTAATGTCTGATGTATCTATAATAATTGTTGACAGGCACATTCCTCACATCAGGTCGTTGTACATTTGTTAAACAGGGGTGTATCAGAATGAATTTATGTTTTAGAGAAAGAATTTATGAATTATAGTTAACTATAAGATTCAAGTAAATAAAATATAAAATTTATTTTTAATTATTTTATATGTACACTAGATACTTCTACATAAATACAACTACACAACCAGCGACACCTACGGAGTTAATCTGAAAAGAGAAAGACATTTTAAGTATAGATAATATGTTACTATTTTATGTATATAAAAATATTATATTGATTCAATTCAATCATGTTTTGGGTGATATGACTGATTATTCTAATACCACAGGAGAGAAAACTGCAAGAAATAGTTTTAGAGCTTTCAAAATGTATACCTAAAATACGTTTTCACCAGAAAATAAAGAAGAACATTTTAGAAAATAAAGTGAATGGTATTTTACTCATTTAGTGGTTTAGATCCTTACACGTAGTACTGTTCTATGAGGTCATTCATTCTAGATTACATTTGATCGACTCACCTATACCACTGAGCTCAGTTAACAAACTTGAACAATCCAAATTCCATTCAAGCTTCATAATTTCTGAGTAGCATAATACTCTATACTACTATAATTACTCAAGTAATGCATTTGTTTTATTCAGGTATTTGAATAAAAACTCAGAATAATTCGAAACGATTGATTTTTATCGTTTTCCACTATTGTCAATCATTATTTAAGTCAATTGCTAGGGGTGTAGGATCGAAATCAACTTGTGAAGAATTCACCAAATTTCATCTTCAGAATATCGATGATTTTCAGAGAGATTATTGGTGCGAAGGTTCGCATGATTGCGATTTTGTTAGGTTTGTTCGACACAATTTTGCGAAGAATGATTCAGAGAGATTGTTGGTGTGAAGGTTCGCGCAGGACTCTAACCTCATCGAATATCATAAAAATATGACGAGGTGTCATGACGGCTATCACCTGCCGAGGTGTCTGTCACGCAGGTCTTCAATCCATCATATCGTCAAATGAATTAGCGCGTTCGATTAAAAATGGTATTCTTTGGTGAGAAAGATGCAGAGGGATCCGAACCCGCGTCATTTTTTTATCTGAAAATGTTCATGATTTCACGATTTTAGATGTATACTTACAAGTTCGATCGACCTCTTATCTCTCACCCGCAAGAATACCATTTAGTTTTGATTGTATATTTTGGGTTGAAAAAGTCAATAGCGCAGAGTATGATGGAGTGTGTTGTTGTGTGTGACTGCTTCAACTAAATCGAATCAGTTCGTAATAATGTCTCCTCGATTATACAACAGTTTTATTCATAGTGTGCTTACCACCGTGTACGATGCGAAGAAATTCGTAATAAGCGTATGTCCGCCGAATTTGATGAAAATCCTCGAAGAATTACAATTACCATCCAAAAATTGGATAATCGCTGGAGAATTCGTAACTTTCCTTGTGGGGGCCTCGACCGATTGGGCGTATGCTGATATTTTCTATTTCGGAGGAGATTTCGATCCTCCCCCTCCAGAAGATTGGAAGATAATCGATATGAATATAGAAGGTCAGTTCAAATATAAACATAGAAGAATGAGAAAAATCATATTGCATCAAATTGCGGGTATCGTTCCGAAACCAGGATCGTATATACTTGATTGTTTTAGAGTGCTACATGATATGGGTGTCGATTTTTATCGAATCGCACTACTACAATACCGATGTGAGATAATGGACATGCGCAGCATTCGAAGAGACACTTCAAATTCTTACACCTTTAAGATGTTTCAAATGTTTTCTGAGATAGGAGGGGAGGTCGATGACGTCAACTATAGAATAAGTCCAACATCACTAAAAATTTTGTGCTTCGACGTACTCTTTCGAAATTTCGATAACATCAAAGAAATATGTCAATGATCCACGCATATGCAACTAGATATTTTAATAGTTTATCATTCTAGTTTGAAATGTCATCTATAGTGGTTGATATTCAAAGTTTCCCGATTTCTTCAAACGTATATAATATCAAGGAACTCTCTTTGTTGGACTGTGAGAAAAGGTTGGAGAAATATTTTCTATTCAAACCACCAAAATCGATGGATCAACTATCCGCGAGGCAAATGAAGAAAATATTTCATTGTGAAAAATATCACGGGATTCCATGGAACTCAGGCTATCAGGAATATGATGAATTGTATGAAATTTTGAAGGAAAATATCGATCCGAATGCTACTGTTTATGTATGTGGGAAGATAAAAGCTAAGTTTCTATGGGGGGCGTTCCAAAAATTGGGGTTAGATCGAGTAGAAGTGGTGAATTTGAAAGGTAAATGTCCAAAATTAGAGCGAGGAAATTGTGAATTTATCTGTCTACATCACCCCAATAGTGTGAATCCTATGTGTTCTAGTGCGAATAGTTGGAAGTTATTCGAATTTCTTACGAAGGACTGTGACTCATGAAATAATAATGTAGATATCTAGTAAGTCTACAAATATATCTTTTGAAGAATACTTACGCAGACTTTGCGAATTCGTGGAAAAAGTTCATAAACTAAGAAGAGACTTGAATTATTACGCAGATAAAATTAAAGTTATAAGACTGCTGAACAAATTAAGTGTAAATAGTGAGGATGATGAGAGTGGGGGTGTTAAAAACAAATTTTGTGGGGGAGTGTTACCTTACCCAATGAATTTTACAATAAATCAACAATAACCAATTGGAGGTATCCACGTTTAACATTCCACAAGACAATCATACATTATAAACTCAAACTCTTATTCCATGATCGAAGTGATGGAGCATATCGCTGAATGGCAATCATCATGTTTACCACATCTTATACAAGAGACAATATCAGCATCATCCACACTAGAAGGAGTTATTCATAAAATTTTAGCAATTTTGTATGCTATTTTATCTTCTTTATCAGTATTAATATTGAAAAGGATTGTTAAAAATGTAAACAAAGCTATTTACCATGTGAATAAATAATTATATAAAGGAGATAGGTGTAATAATAATATTTATTTCAGAAAATACATATAATTTAGGTAGTATTACATTCAGAAGCCACTGCTGTGATTTATCCACATGTTGAACTGCACACATGTATTTACCACCGTCATTACGATGATTCAGACAGGTCAAATTGTTTGTTTGCTCGAATTTCCCCGTTTCACATTTAGTACCATCGAAACTGTGAACATCTACGATGTGTGGGAAAATATCCAATTCTATACACTTCCTTCTCAAAAACTCTGCTTTTTGCTGACCACGAACATAAATATAGTCGACTGCACATAGTTGAATCGATTTAAGAATATTAATTATTTCTTCATAATCCACATTTCCAGATGCATAATCGAGTCCATGATAAGACTTTTGTAAATACCATATGGACCTTCGCTCCTTTGCATTTAGCGATGAATAAGATGTGTGCGGTTTGAATAAGGAATAATGACGTTTGAATCCAATTTGTATACACATTTCTTTTGGATGGAAGGCATCGTCAATGAAGAACCCCTGAATGTCAACTAATGCGATTCTCATGATAATACGATGTGAATGCGACTCGGTTGATGTTTCGATATAGACTGACTAAGGTTTAATTGATACTTTCGACAATTTCGGTGAGAAAGTTCAAGCACAACTGTTCACATATCACTTGATTATAGTTCTGATAGGTGTAGTTATTGTAGAAAATCCTAACGTTCCCACCCAAATATTGAACGAGTTCCTTTGGTGGCTTCAAATTTCCAAAACAATCAAAATATTCCACATCGTTATCGATTTTTTTCTGAACGCTACCCAATGCGTTCCGTTGTTTTTAGCTGGTTAACCACCGTATTTTCGATAGCACTTGCACCTCTTGCAACTGATCCTAAGGCTTCTAGAGCTCATGAGTCTACATCTCGAATCTTTCGATTTTTATGTGATCTTTAACAAAGTTTCTATAATATACTGCTATGTATATTTTAAGCGAAATGGATAGTTTGAAGTATTGTAAATTCTTAGTTCAGTATAAATTGAAAAGTCTGCATCTCGAACTGATTTAGATATAGGTTGACAATCGTGGATAACAATAAAAATCAATCGTTCCGAATTATTCTGAGTTTTATACGTTACGTCAATACCTAAGTTATAAAGAAAAGTTAAAATATTCATTTTTATCGTTCATCATCATTCGTAAAATTGCAAACGAACCTTCGGGCTGCTGGAATTGTATGATTTCATTGATATTCTCAAAAGTTTCATTTCAATACACACGCTAGTATAAACACCATACCTTAGATTTCTTATTACTTAAGCTCCAAAAATTCGAATTTTCAATTCCAAGCACTTGAACAATATACGCGTTCAAATGTAGTGTGAACCAATATAAACGAAATAACGTTTGGGATGCATTATCAGAATTTTAATCAAACTATCGATATGTACAATCAAATTTAATATTTTCGCATTCAATCCTAAACGAAATTCAACAGATTGTGTGTAGTGAAAATGATTCACTCATTGTTATTTGTTTACTTAATGAATTCCTCTCATTGTACGACTGTTGTCGTTTTCATAATCAGTATAAAGTGAATGTGATGACGCAGGTGCATGTAGAAATGAATACTTAATACTTAATGTGCTTTTGGTGTAAACACTTCATATATGTAAGTAGACATTTCTAGGTTATTTTGCTGGTTCATTATCTTGAGATTAGGGTGTGGTATTAATGAACGACAATATAGCTACAATATAAGTGACAATTTTTAATTTTGAGAGTGATTTCCAGACAAAACGTTACCAAAACACCTCATAGATGTCGTCCTTGACGTTAGCTGTTCCGAAATTGATATTTAACTATGATAGTTCATCGGTTTAATAATAGATGGCGATATATCTACAGAATCAGTAATATTTTGAATTGGGGTCTCATAGATGTCGTCCTCTTATGTTTACTGTTCTGACATTGACATTCAGCTATGACAGTTCATCGGTTCATTAATAGATCATATTTTGAATCGATATGCAACTTCCCGCGCAAAAACTAACAAAATACCTCATAGATATCGTCCTTTGACGTTAACTGTTCTGACATTGACATTCAGTTGTGATAGTTCATCGGTTTATCAATAGATGGCGATATGGTAATATTTTGAATTGGGGTCTCATAGATGTTGTCCTTTGACGTTAACTGTTTTGAGATTGACATCCAGTCATGATAGTTCACCGGTTCACTAATAGATCATATTTTGAATTGACATGGGACTTCCCGCGCAAAAACATTAACAAAATATCTCATAGGTGTCGTCCTTTGATTTTAACTGTTCTAACATTGACATTCAGGTGTGATAGTTCATCGGTTTATTAATAGATGGCGATATAGTAATATTTTGAATTGGGGTCTCATAGATGTTGTCCTTTGACGTTAACTGTTCTGAGATTGACATCCAGTCATGATAGTTCATCGGTTCACTAATAGATCATATTTTGAATTGAGATGGGACTTCCCGCGCAAAAACATTAACAAAATATCTCATAGATGTCGTCCTTTGACGTTAACTGTTCTGACATTGACATTCAGGTGTGATAGTTCATCGGTTTATTAATAGATGGCGATATAGCTACAACATCAGTAATATTTTGAATTGGAGTCTCGTAGATGTCATCCTTTGACTTAAACTGTTCTAACATTGACATCTAGCCATGATAGTCATAGATTCATAAATTTCCCACGCAAACGTTACATAAGTACCTCATAGATGTCGTCTTTTGACGTTAACATTTCTGACGTTTACAGGTATGCATGACGGTTGATAGTGCTGCAGCTGTAGCTATTATACCTCTCAATTTGGTATTGTTTTGTGTAATTTAGGTTCTAAAACAGTTCTATTCTGTTTAAGACCCACGTGAAATACGCCACGACACCTCGTTGAAGATCCACGAAACAGACACCTTGTTTGAAATTCCCGCGATAGCTGCCATGACAGTTCACGTGACAGACGCCACAACATCTCGTTGAAGATCCACGTAACAGACACCTCGTTTTAAATTCCCGCGATAACCGCTATGACAGTTCACGTGACAGACGCCATGACACCTCCTTGAAGATCTACGTGACAGACACCTCGTTTGAAATTCCCGCGATAGCCGCCATGACACCGAATTTCATAGTTTACCTAATGAGTGAGTCCCATCGTACTCATTTATACGCGCTGTTAATCTCGTATAAACTGAATGTGATGACGCAGGTGTATGCAAAATTAATTGCTTCCACGTGTTCTCATATACTCAATGTGGTTTCTGGTGTAATAATTTCACATACGTAAGTAATCATTGAACGTTGAGGAAATTTGTAGGTTATTTTAAAAGTTCATTATTTTTGGAATTACGGTGTGGTTCAATAATAAATGACAGTATAGCTACAACATGAGTCAAATTTTTGAAATTCCTCGCGCAAACATCAACAAAACACCTCATAGATGTCGTCCTTTGGCGTTAGCTGTTCTGACATGGACATCAAGCTATGATAGTTCATTAAAGATCGTTTTTTGAATTGAGATGAAACTTCCCGCTCGAAAACATTAACAAAATACCTCATAGATGTTGTCCTTTGACGTTAACTGTTCTGACATTGACATTCATCTATGATAGTTCATCGGTTTATTATTAGATGGCGATATAAGCTACAACATCGGTAACATTTTGAATTGGAGTCTCATAGATGTCGTCCTTTGACGTTAACGGTTCTGACATTGACATCCAGCCATGATAGTTCATCGGTCCATAAATTTCCCCCTCAAAAACATTAACAAGATACCTCATAGAAGTTCATTATTTTTGGAATTACGGTGTGGTTCAATAATAAATGACAGTATAGCTACAACATGAGGCAAATTTTTGAAATTCCTCGCGCAAACATCAGCAAAACACCTCATAGATGTCGTCATTTGATGTTAGCTGTTCTGACATGGACATCAAGCTATGTCATTAATATATCGTTTTTTTGAATTGAGATGGAACTTCCCGCTCGAAAACATTAACAAAATACCTCATAGATGTCGTCCTTTGACGTTAACTGTTCTGATATTGACATTCAGCTATGATAGTTCATCGGTTTAGTGATAGATGGCGATATAGGCTACAACATCGGTAACATTTTGAATTGGAGTCTCATAGATGTCGTCCTTTGACGTTAACTGTTCTGACATTGACATCCAGCTATGATAGTTCATCGGTTCATAAATTTCCCGCGCAAAAACATTAACAAGATACCTCATAGATGTCGTCCTTTGACGTTGACAGGTACGCATGACGGTTGATCGGTTCATTCATAGATGTAGTCATTTGAAGTTAACTGTTCTGACATTGACATTGAAGTATGATAGTTCATCGGTTCATTAAGAGATGGCGGTGATGTAGCTATAACATCAGTCATGTTTTGAATTTTGACCTCATAGATGTCGTCCCTTGACGTTAACATTTCTGACGTTGACAGGTATGCATGACGGTTGATCGGTTCATTCATAGATGTAGTCGTTTGAAGTTAACTGGTCTGACATTGACATTTAAGTATGATAGTTCATCGGTTCATCAGAAGATGGCGGCGATGTAGCTACAACATCAGTCATATTGTGGTTTTGACGTTTATTCTTCTGACATTCGCTTCACACGTCGGCCATGATAAACATCACCAAAACACCTCTACGTTTGAATTTGGCGGGTCGATGACGTCACATCCAACTAACCTCACATCCAGACCTCTATGGTCGAAAGTTCTATAATCATCGTAAGCTCTATGGACACGTTTGAATTTCGCGGGTTAGTAACGTTACGTCCAACTAACCTCACATTCTATGACCCAGACCTCTATGGTTGGAAGTTCGGTGATCATCGTAAGCTCTATGGACACGTTTGAATTTCGCGGGTTAGTAACGTTACGTCCAACTAACCTCACATTCTATGACCCAGACCTCTATGGTCGGAAGTTCGGTGATCATCGTAAGCTCTATGGACACGTTTGAATTTCGCGGGTTAGTAACGTTACATCCGAAGTTGCGCGCGCAACATCCGGTCGCTGACGTCATTTCCTGGCGCAGAAGTAGTGGACTTAATCTACTGCTTTGCACTGATTTTTGTAAATTTGGCCAATGATAAAGACGTTTGATTCTCATTTCCGTTTCTTGTATACCTCGAGTTTCTCCTTTGTGGAAATTGCGAATAATATTTGTTTGTTCATCTGGGTCAGTGGCGTCTCGTAGTTTATTTGTGCAATTAACAATTTTAATCGAATTATTTTTGAATGTTGCTTGTAGAATGTTTATTATACGATTTTTAAAATTTTGACATGAGGGATTGAGGTATAAGCCAACAGTATTATTTCCTACTATGTGTTCTTTGAATAATTTAATCGTTTCTGATTCGATATCGTTTGCTGGGAGTTGAACTAGCAAACGTTTATTTTTGAATATATTAATAACTTTGGATTTTGATGGGGAATGTTCCACAATTTCTAAATCAATTTGTAATTTGAATTCATTCAGAGGTTGTTCTGTGATAGGTATTGATAAGACTGGATTTTCGATGGCGGTATGTTGTGTGGAAGTAATAGATTCATTTTCATGCATCAAGCCCTGGGGGACTTTGAAGGTCATTTATATTTACTATTATAGATTGATTATTTTCGTCTTGATCAGTCAGGTCGATTGTGGGATTTATGCTGTTAATGATTGAAGAATTATCAGTTTTGTTATTAATAAGTATGGTAGGTTCTAGAGGTGTAAGATTCGGTGGTTTTATTTGAATATCAGATAGAATTTTTGATTTTGGAAGAATATTGGTAGGGGTAGTTACATTATCCAGGTCGAGCAGGTTTTGTAGAACTTGGTTCAGATTATCTTGAACTTCTCCCTCAGTAGGATCATAGTTGTCAATATTGAATGCATCGTTAATGCAAAGTTCCACTGGTTGATTTTGAATTTTGATTCGAGAGAGCGCATCGTTCATGTTCTGTTTACCTTTTTTATATACAATATCATAAGTATATTCCTCAAGTTTGAATTTGGTTCTTCAAGATTGGAGACCAAGTAAGAGGCTTATGATCAGTGACAATAGTAAATTTATTTCCGAAAAGGTATGGCCTGAAATATTTTACTGACATTACTATTGCTAATAATTCTTTCTCGATGGTACTGTAGTTCTTTTCCGTTTCTGAAAGTGTTCTTGAAAAATAAGCTATGGGTGAGTCACGACCAATTGGGCCTTGAGAAAGGATGAACCAATTGCTACGTTGGCCGCATCAGTTGTCAATACAAAAGGTTGTTCAAAATCGGGATATTTCAGGATGGGTTCATTTGTGAGAAGAGTTTTAGGAAGATTAAAGCAACTTATAAATTCTGGAGTATGTTCAACTTTGTTTCCTTTTTTGAGACACTGCGTTAAGGGCCTAGTTAAATGGGCGAAATTTTTGATGAATTTTCGATAATATCCTAATAAACCAAAGAGGATTTTATTTCGGTTTCGTTCTTAGGTCTTAGGTAGAAGGTAATTTTGGATGGCTTTAATTTTAACAGGATTCGGTTTAATTCCTTCCGTAGTAATGATATGTCCTAAATATTGTGTTTCATGTTTCAAAAATTCTGATTTGTCTAACTGGATTTTTGATTTCGATTCTCTGAGACGCTCAAAAACTAATTTCAAATTGACAATATGCTCTTGGAGCGATGTAGAAAATATAATTATGTCATCCAGGTAGACCATGCAATTTTTGTTGACTAAACCTCTTAGGACGTTTTCCATTACCCTTTGAAATGTTGAAGGGGCATTTTTGAGCCCAAAAGGAATTCGCTTGAACTCATATTTTCCATTTTCGCAACGAAAAACTAGTTTTTTCAATATCGTCGGGATCCATCTCAATTTGATGAAGGCCCGAAGCAAGATCTAAAGTAGTAAAGTGATTACATTGGCCTAGTTTATCGAGGATATCGGTTATGTTTGGTATTGGGTAACGGTCGGTAATAGTCTTGTCATTACGTTTTCTGTAATCGATTACAATTCTCCATTTTTTTTCACAGGATGCATCAGCTTTTTTGGGGACTATCCATATTGGAGAGTTTCATGGACTATTAGAAGGTTGTATAATTCCGTCAGCTAAGATCTTGGTTATTTGATTCTGAACTTCTTCGCGATGACAAAATGGATATCTATATGTTTGCGAATAAATTGGTATTTCGTCAGTAGTTTTGATTTTGTGTTCGATTTTATTAGTGAACGTTGATTTTGAATCTTTATAGTGAAATATATCGGGAAATATTTGGTGACATTCTTCTTTATTTATGTGATCTGTCCTAATTAATTCAGAAATTTGATTGTTCAAATTATTTGTATTTGAGACATCGGTGGTCTCGACAGCACAAAGTCCAAATTGATTCAAGGACTGAACCTTTAAGGGAGTAAAAAGAGTTAATGTTTTTTGTTGGTTTGTTGGATTCGTTATTTCCACAGGAGCATGGAAATTTGTAGCTGTAGAGATTGATTCTGGTATGATACAATCATCGAATTTCATTGCAGGGATATATATTTGTCCGTTCAAGGTGACTGGAAAATCAGTAATTTGTTTGGAATTAGGAGGGATATTAATTTTCTCTTGGGATATACAGTCTTGATCTGTATATTCATTTAAAGGAAATTTAGCATTACCGATATGAAGAATTTTATTTTTAATATCGATATTGGCGTTCAATTGTTCCATCAATCTGAGTCCTAACAATCCATCAAAAAATGTGTGGAATTTGGAGAGGTGAATGTCGTGGGTTTGATTTGAGTAATCGAAATCTTTGAAAACGGGTAAATTCTTGAGTACTTCTTTATTAGTGAATGAAATATGATGAAGAGCACTTATCGTGAATGGTTTTTTTTTTGCGTTAAGGAGGGGAAATCTTGCATAGACTCCTCGGGTGCCCGTGCTCCCGGGGTTGTGTCGGATTCCTACCGACTAAAACCCCTCCTCCGTGAGGTTGGTTCTCCGTCCTAGGGGGAGCCCCACAGCACTACGGTCATTATAGTCCTATTGTGCCCTCACTTGTTTCTACCACCTCATCAGTCCGGTGTATTCTATGAATTTCAGTAGCCTGATATAGGGGATTATTCTGATTTCCTCGGGTGTAGTCTTATCGTCTCCGAGGTATGTCCGACGATCTACCGAGTATGCCGTGCACTGACACAGCACATGCATAGGTGTCTCATCTTCCACGCCGCAACCCCTACAAGTGGGCTGATCTACCAGTCCCATCGTGTAGAGGTGTTTGTTGCATGGGGCGTGTCTCCCATAAGTCGTTTGGAGTGCTACATGCGGGGCAGATCTCTCCAGTAGGCACGGTTCTCTATCTCGAGCCATTTTCGGATTACAGATTTCGCTGTGGCATGAGAAATGCCACAGGTTGGCTCTGGTCCAATCAGTGGTTTTTCCGCTTCCGCTTTAGCGAGTGCGACGGCAGTTTCTGTCCCTTCTCGTTTGGTTTCTTCAGACTCCCTAACGAGTGTTACTCTATTGGGGTCCATTACTAGTGCCGTTAGTTCTTTGACGCAATCAAGCACACATTGTGAGGTGATTGTATATGACTCCAGTGCCTTGAGCACTGTCAGGTTGCTCACTATGATTGTGATTTGTCCATTCTCATAGGCTCTCTCCCTCATAATTTGAGCACATGTTGTAATTGCAACTATTTTTGCTTGGAATTCTGTCGCAAAAGTCCCTAGGTTCAAAAAAATTCTTTCCCCTTGGTCCGTTTTCTCGACTATTCCAGCACCCGTACTTTTTTCCGTCTTGGTGCCCTCGGTAAGCCAAATGGAGTCCCCCGATATCGTATGAGGACTGCCCCCAGCGTTCTCCCGCCCATTCACGGTTTCAATCATGAAAGGCACGGAAATGCTGTGAACCTTGATCCTATCGGATCTCATCCCCAATGGCCCAGGTGATCCAAGCAATCCGAGGATGCTTCGGCCTTTTTGATCAGCCTTTCTTCGGCCGATAAGATCGAAGCGATACGCTCCTCTTATGGCCTCTGCCTGAACGGCGAGGTGCAGTGGTTCCAACCCCAACAGCTTCTCCATAGCAGCCGTTGGTGTGGTCGACATTGCGCCTGTTACTCCTAAGCTTTCCAGCCTCTGAACTCTTTTCAGTGAATGCTGGGATGCTTTAGTTTTTGTCTCTTTCCACCACACGATGGCGGCGTATGTTACAATCGGTCTCACTATGGTTGTGTACACCCAGTGTACCATCCGTGGAGTGAGTCCCCAGGTTCTCCCGACTGTACGACGACAGGTCCACAGGGCCCTTATCGCTTTGTTAGCGGTTTTCTCCAGATGCTTCCCAAAGGTCAGCCTTTTATCTAGGCTCACCTCGAGGTACTGGACCGTGTCCGTCATCTGTATATTTTTTCCATACGAAACTAAGTCTTGTATGTTACCAATGTCCCTTCTCTTTGTGAAGGGTACAATGGTTATTTTCGAAGAATTCACTTTGAGTCCTTCCTTGTTGCACCATTTTTCCACGGTGTTTAGTGCATGCTGCATCAGAGATGCTATTGTGCTCCCAAACTTCCCTTGTACTATTATGACGATGTCGTCCGCATATCCGATTACGCAGAATCCTTTGCTCTCAAGGAGTATCAGAAGTTCGTCCACCACCAGACTCCACAGCAGGGATGACAGTACACCTCCCTGCACACATCCTCCAGCGACCCGCACCTTCCTTTCGACCTCATTGAGAGTTCCTATGACTGTCCTGCTTCGGAGCATGTTGTTAATCCATCTGCAGAGCAGATTCTCCACCCCTCGCTCTCGCATTGCTCGGACAATTGATTCGAATTAGGTGTTGTCAAAAGCTCCTTCTATGTCCAGAAAGCTCGCTAGTGCAATTTCTTTGCAATCCAGCGATTTTTCTGCTCTCTGTATCAACTCGTATACCGCCATTTCACAGGATTTCATGGTCTGGTAAGCATACTGATTGGGTTGTAGGGGATTTCTCATAAGAGTTCCATCTCTAACATGCCTGTCGATCAGTTTCTCTAGGGTTTTCAGGAGAAACGAAGTTAGACTGATCGGACGGAAAGATTTTGGCTGGGCGTAAGAGTCTCGCCCTGGCTTTGGTATAAATACCACCTTTGCCGCCCTCCACTCTTCCGGTATGTAGCTCAGTGCCAGGCTGGCTCTCAGCATTTCACACAGGATAGGGGCCAGTATATCGATTGCCTGCTGCAGTAAAGCTGGCAGTATCCCATCGATTCCTGGCGACTTGTATGGTTTAAATGAATGTATTGCCCATTTGATTTTTGATTTATTGATAATACTCGCAGCCAGAGCCCAGTTTTCCTTCCGCCCTCTTTTTTGAGGTATTGGGTCTTCTGGTTCTGTTAAACTACGGTCGTTTTCGCACCATGATCCAGAGAAGTGAGTCTGGAGCAACAGCTCCATCGTCTCTTCTTCTGTTTTGGTGTATCCTCCTTGTGGTTTTTCACAGAAGCCCACTTTCTGTCGTGGTCCAGTTGCTAGTACTTTGTGTAGTCTGGCGTAGCTGGGCATATCCTCTAAGCCCTGGCAATACTTCCTCCACGAGGTCCTTCGCGCTTTCTTGATAGCGTTGTTATACGCAGTCAGTGCCATGGGGTATTCATCCCAATAGCTGTTGATCCGCTTGGCTTTGTTGAACAGTCTTCTCACCGTCCCCCTCATAGCGGACAGTTCTGCATTCCACCAAGGGGCAGAGCTTCCCTGTCTTTTCGCCTTCAGGGGGCATGAGGCTTCAAAGGCTGTTATTATGGCTGAGGTAACAGTTGTTACCATTGCATTCAACTCTGGCACTGTGGGTGCCTTCGTTGGGCAGTCCCCAAGTGCCTCTTGTAGTTTCTCACGATAGGAGTCCCACTTGGTGGCCCGTGGGTTTCTGTACTCTGTAGGCAGTGCCTCTGACGATCCAATTGTGTATCGTATGTACATGTGGTCGGATGAACTTGGTTCCTCCGCCACATGCCAGTTATGCACTAGGTCGTTCATACGCCCGGTACATACCGTGATATCGATGACCTCCCTTCTCACACTTGTCACAAAGGTCGGTTTGTTGCCCGGATTGCACACCTGTAGGTTGTGCGCCATCAGGAAATCCAGCAATGCTTCACCTCGTTTGTTGATGTCTCTGCTCCCCCCACACTGTGTGGTGTGCATTGGCATCACATCCCAATAGGGCTTGGGATTTCGAGGTTCTGAGATACTCCGCAAGAGTTCGTATTTCTTGGGGTGGCGGTGCTCCCGTCTGATCATAGGGTAGGTATGCTGATGCCAACAGGAGGCTTTGCTCCCTACCTTCTATTTCTAATTTGAGTCTCATCGTTGTTAGGTCGCGACTGCAGTGCTCCCACAACGGTAAAACTTTAGTTGCATCTTTTATTAGTATGCAAGTTCGTGGTTTTTGCTCTGACGGGTCGTGTATGATCCGCCCCTTAAAGCTACCTAATCCCCCGATTCTTCCCCCATACACGTATGGTTCTTGAATTTGGGCAGCGTCTAAATTCGCTTTCATCATATATGCACCGGGGGAGGTCGAGGCCGCCCTACAGTGATGGAGGTTGATTTGCACAACTTGCATTTATTGCTGCTGTGCCGGGGTTCCATTTACCTGTCCCCCTTCTTCAACCTCCATATCTAGAGAGGAAATTTCAGTTGCCTGTCCTTCCTCTGTCCCCTCTTCTTTTTTGGTCCTCGGACCTAGGGGCTTAAACGTCACACGGGAGAAGCCGTAGAACGGTCTGTAATCGACCTCCTTCAACTTCTCCCATGATCGTTCATTCATCAGCATGACAAGGAACATCTCATTTGGTTGCTCCTCTCCAGTGCTGGTGACTTTCCAGGTTGAAGGGTCCAAGTTATTTTGGACACTCAATCTGTGCTGTGTCTTCTCCGGGTTTGTTATCCCCGGAATGAAGAAGATTGCACGTCGGGGTTTGGGGAGTTGGCTCGCCTCCACGAGAGTGAGCTCAACTCCCTCCCAGGGTTAAGCCACAGCCACCACACCCGCTTGCCAATCCCTAGTGGGATCGTCCAGACAGGTGATAAGTAGTGCTCCCCCCTGGTAATGGCATTCTGCAAACTTTGGGGCGATCTCCTCCTTTCGCAGTTTGTCAATCTCTTCAAGCAGGAGGTTCTTTATCAGCCCCGCCTGCTCTTCAGACATTGTTGCTTCGGGATCTTCAGTGGCCAAGGTAATGGCCATTTTGATCCCGACCACCGCTCCCTTGAAGGACTTGCGGGCGGTTCCTGCTTTGACAGCGGTCCCGTCGCACTTCTTCTTTGGCTGCGGTTTGGTGGTAGGTATGCTTCCATCCGATTGGTGTCGCTTTTGCGTCCCCGAAGTGGAAGCCTGTTCCCTAACGGCTCTGCGTTGGTCTCTTAGCTTCCGGCGGGCGCAGCCTGAGAGTTTGTGTCCCTTTCGGTTCATCTCGCTCCCTGGCGTTGCCATACCGGAGGCTGTGGGGTTCTGCGAAGAGTCCCATTGTTGTTTTTGTTTTGTTTGTTTGTTATCCATTTTGGTCCCACGAGTGGCAAGGGAAATAATGGTCCACCCATGCAGAGCTCAGCATGCATGGGTAAGGCTTAAACAATGGGGTGTCGCCCGGTGCCCCAAGGTCGATCGCTAATGACTGAGCTTCCCCTCAGCCTTGCATCTCTTTGGCGCGCATTATACCGTGAGAATTGGGAGGTGTTAGAGTGACCTCACCACGCGACCCGGGCGTTTAAGCCAAGGTCCCCGTGCCCCTCGCCAGCACCACCACCGTTGGGAGTCGTGCCGGCAAGCGGTTCACGGTTTGACTCACCAATTAGTCTGGATTCTCCCTACAGTTCGTCGTGAGGCGTTTAAGAGTCCGGCATGACGGTTTTAAAGCCGCAGCCTTCATTCTGCCCTAGGGTTCCCCCAGGTGCCAGTGCACGCCCTGTAGTTCATTGAACCGCACAAGCCCCCTCGCCACGACAACGTTGTGGGATACGGAAGGAGATCGTGAATGGTTCATGTCGAATATATTCAGAAAAATATGTACGACTTAAATGACGATTTAAAAAGGAACGACCTGAACCGGTATCGATTAAAAATCTTAGGGAGGATTTATAAGATCTATATAAGTTAAACGTAAATTATTTTAGGCAAAAGTCTCAGCTTCATTGGATTTGATAGGAAAAATCCAGTTATTTCTGCAAGGGAGGCTGACATTGTAAAATCTTCATTTGCTTCAGATTTGCCGAAATTTTCTTCAGTGATATTTTGGTCGTTATTTTCTTGAAGCTCTGAATATTCAGAATAGAACTCGGGATTTTCTGAGTAATAATTTTCGGGGCAATTATAATCAGAGTATGAATGTTCGTGAAATTGTGAAGTACAATCAGCTTCGTTCATATTTGTTAGTTCTTGAGATATGAAACGAGGGGTTTGATTAGGATTTGAACGAAAGAAATTTTTTGTCTCAAGTTTGATGGTGAGCTTGCATAGATATAGACTTCGGCGTTGGTTTAGAAGAATTGTTAGAATTTTGATGATTTTGACGAGAGGCATTGACATTTTGTTGTCGATTTATACCAAAATATTTGAAGCGGTTGGAAAGTATGAGCGGTAATTTGGATTGGAGTTTGGTTTCATAGGTATTGGTTGCGATGGAAGAATTGGACGTTCATTTCTGAACTGTTGAAAATTATGTTGATAGAGATTTAGATTTGGCTGTATATTCCTTATTGGTTGCGAGAAATTCCTGTATTGTAAATTAGGATGTTTCTGTGGTTGTTTGAACGCGTTATGATTCGAATTAAGTGAGTAAGAAATATTTTGATTACGGACTTTTTCTTCACGTATTATTGGACTTTCGGCTGCATCTAGAGTTTGGGGGTTCACAGACCTCATAGTAGAGCCTATGGGTTCTCTAAGTCCCATAAGTAATGTTCAGAGGGCTTGTTTGTTAGCCATATCAATTTTAAAGGGACGATATATTTCTTCAGTATGAATTTTTACATGATTACAATAAGCTGTTAAGGCGGTTCTTATAGCATAAAAAAATTCTAGAGCAATCTGGCGGGAATTTTGTCTTAGATTTGCTAGGTCTCTTAACAATTCGGTTTCGTTTCCTTTTCTCCAAAAACAGAAATCAATTTAGCTTTAACACCATGCCAATTATGCAAGTCAGTATAAATTGACAGGATATCACGAGCTTTGTCGATTAATTTATTTTTTATAGAAATGGCAATCAGTTTGCTCTGTATACAGTTTGCTTGTCCGTCACGGTGATCTTGATAGTGGAACACAAGACATCAACAGATTCAATAAATTGTGGTAATTCATTTGGATCACCATTAAATTCGGGAATATAATCCAGATCTCTGATTTGTAATTCAGAGGATGCCGATACGGCCATATTTTCCAAATTATCAAGTACAGGTAATGAATCACTATTGAAGTTACTTGACTTGTTTGAAATATCTAGATTAGAAATATTCTTTATTAAAGAATTGATATCTTCAATTGATAAATTAAAATCGAAGGATAAATTGGAAACAGAGGAATCTCTGGGAATATCTGACATAAATCAATTCTGGAACACTTACAGTATCACAATCATTCTGCAACTCTTCGAGTTTGATAATTCTAGGATTCCAGTGATTGTAGCAGGGCAGAAGTTTTTCCCTCGAAGACGTCAACGGAGTGGTTTTGGAGATCCACGACCAGGCGTTTCTTCAATTCAATTTCTTGGTTTTCTTACACCAATTTTTCGGGAAACTTTGTTAATATTCACGAAAAATTATCCTTCACGACTGCGCCAGTTATATATTTGTGGGTTTTGGATAGAAGTTTCAAAAGAAAGCAATATTTATTTCAAGGAAGTTTTACAAATGGCTTTGAGTAGTTCGATGTTGGCGTTTTTAATCTTATCTCAATACTGCCGGCGCCTGGATCGTTCATTCTAGTTAATTCATTATAACTACATAATAAGCATTTTATAATAATGGAATGGTTCAGGCTACCTAAGCAGTATAAACAATGATACATATATTACTCGGACATATACCACATTAAAGTAAATATTCTTTAATTTGACCCTAAGTAGGGTACGCTCCGACTTTTTTGATAGAAGGGGGAGTCATTCTGAATTTTGGGCCAAATTTGGATTTTAATACTATTTAATATTCTTAGCTCATATTCGAACCACTCATTGTGATCGCTACGACCTACTTTTCATCACTTTCCATTCAATTTGGTTGCAATTGAACCAAAATAGCCCAATTTGAATTTTTGCTCCAAAAAACGTATTTATATGTATATTCCAGGACGGGGTTAACGGAATGTCAAGAAATTTGGTCCGCACGTTCTCAATACCAACAAAGGGTTACAATTTCAAACCTTAGCCAAAGCTCTAAGGGGTCGAAAAAAATGAAACTACAAAACTTACCCGAAAAAAAGGTCGAAAAACAGTTATTTGGAGGTTAGACATGGTTCCACCCATAATAGAAATTTTTTATAATAAGACACCATTTTTCCCAGGTTGCTCTATCCAATTTTCACGAACCTCGTCCTATTGTTCAGTAGATTGACTCTAATAGTTGTTGTAGGTTGAAGAGGAAATAAAAACGTGTTTTAACGGTTATAAAATATGTCGTCGTCGGCGCCTTTAAGTATGTCTCTCTCAGTTCACCCCAACTGGAATCAAAGTGTTCGATGGAAATGGCTTCTTGAATTGGGAATTTCGTATCAAATTATGTCTGGAATAACATTGCTTGTTAGATACATTGGAATCCAAAGTAGAGGAAATTGCTGCTGATTCAAGGCTAGGGATGTGAAGGCTATAAACATAATTGTACAGGGCGTAGATGATAAGATTTTAGAAAGTATTAAATTAAAGAAAAGTGCCAAGAAAATGATTGACGCTCTGAATAAAACATATTCAAAAATCGGAATAGTGTCACAGGTTAGTTCACAACGAGAGTTGAGGGATATGAAATTTGATGGGCATAATCTCAAGCTGTTTTTATCGGAATTTGAACAAACACTTCAAGACTTGAAGAGTGCTGGTGGGAAAATTGAAAATGATGAAATCATTATTCAGTTACTAGCCTCGACGCCAGATGAATATTTGAATGTAGTAGTAACTATTGATGTGCTTTTTAGCAAATCTCCAGTAAATGTTACGATCGAGTTTGTGAAGAACAGATTTATACAAGAAGGATAACGGCACACTAAAGAATGTTCCGCTGTTGATACAAGCCAACAAACATTCTATTCAGAAGAAACATTTGGCTAAGTCAACAACAACGAGTGAAACTTTTCCTTCCAAATGTTATGGATGTGGAGAGTAGGGCCACAAGAAAAATGAGTGTCCAATAGCGAAGAAATCTTCCCAAGCAAAAAGTGAAGATAGAGTAAATGAAAGGATGAAATTTACTTCCTATTCCAATATGAATTCATCGGAAAATTTGATCACTTGCATGGAAACTTCTACATGTAAAGGTCATCAGTTGATACATTTCATTGTTGATTCTGGTTCAACGAATCATTTGATGAATGCTGATATGGCAAAATTTATGGTAGATGAGAAAGAAGTAGATATTTCAATAAATATAGCAAAGAAAAGAAGTAGTTTGAAAACAATTAAGAATGGAAAATTCTTGATTGAAGGTGAACATGGAGCTAAAGTCACCATTAAAGATGTTTTGCTATGTAAAGACTTGAAATGTAATTTGATTTTGGGGCAAACTTGTCAGTCAGGAATTTCGGTGGTTTTTGACAATGAAACGGTTCGGGTTATGAAAAATGGAAAGACAGTGTTATTCGGTAAATTGAAAAACGGCTTGTACGTTGTGAGTACCGAATTGTTGAATTATAGGAAGTCTTTGTTGAATGAAGATATCGATTCAACGCATAGGCGTATGGGACAATTGTCAACATTTCCTTCACGCATCATATGTGATGTATGTTTCCGTGGAAAAGAGTGTTGTGAACCTTTTCATGCAACGCCGAATGAAAAGAAACCTCGTCGAATTCTGGAAGTAGTTTCTTCGGATGTAGCCGGTCCATTCAATCCGGAATCGTTTTTTATTATGATATACTACATTTCATCGATCATTTTTTGCATTATGCCTATATTTATCCAATGAAGTGGGAAGATGAAGTCTTCGAATATTTTAAACGTTATGAGGCAGAAGTAACCTCAAAGTTTGGTCAGAAAATTAACTATTTTCTATGCGACAACGGTGGTGAATACATTTCAAGTATATTCAACGATTTCCGTGAGAAGAGAGGAATTTCATTGGAATGTAACATTCCACGCACTCGGCAAAAAAATGGAGATAGCGAGTGATTTAACAAAACATTACTTAACATGGTACGATGTTGTTTGATTGACTCGGGGCTTCACAAAAGTTTATGGTATGAAGCTGTTAATGCAAGTACCTACATACATCATTAAACTTTAAGTTTAAAAGATCAGATTCCTGTTGAGATTTGGTTTGATGGAAATACAATCAGAGTAAGATACTTGTTCTTGGTGGCAAAGCAATTGTACATATTCCTGAGGAAATACGTCAAGGAAAATTGGACGAACGCTCAAAAGAAATGATTAGGATTGGTTACTCACCTAATGGATATCAATTATGGAATCCAGTGGACTCAAAAGTTGTAATTCCAAGAAATGTGAAATTCTTAGAGACAACCAAGGAAACACGTATTATGGTAGTTGGGAAAGATTCACAAAATGATACAGAGGAAGAAATTGAAAAAATTTCAAATGGAAATGCAATTGGAGAACAACTAAGAAGAAGTGATTGAGCCAAACGGAAGCCAGATGATTGAATGATTATGAAACATGTTTCATCAGTGCATTGTTAGTGGGTGATTTAATCTTGGATGGAAATGTACCAAAAACATATGAAGAAGCAATCAAATCTCACAATGATTAATGGAAAGAAGCAATAAAGAGTGAATTGAATGCTCATGAAATAAACGAAACGTGGGAATTAGTTGAAATTCCGAAGCAAACAAATATCATAGATTCAAAATGGGTATTTTGTGAAGAAAATAAGAATGGAAGACTACTGAAAAAGGCCTGACTTGGGGCATGAGGATTTTTACAAGAAGATTTACATGAAAAAGTATATGCACCTGTGGCGGGTATGTCAACAATCAGAATTTCATTAGCACTGGTAGTTGAGAAAGGAATGTACATCCAATAACTTGATGTTAAGTGTGCGTTTCTAATGGAATTTCGTCGGAAACAGTATATATGCGAGTGCCGAAGGGAATAGGTGGAAATACAGACGGAAAGGTATGTAAGTTGAAGAAATCTCAAAAGATCTAAAGTAGATCCATGTATGGATTTCACACCAAATTTAGATACCTATTTGTTGATTTATGTAGATAGTTCAACTTCAGTATCGGATGATAAGGAAAAATTGAATTTAGTTAAGCTAGAATTGATGAAAAGTTTTCAAATGGAAGATTTGACAAATGATTATGAATTTAAATTTCTAGGTTTGAATATTGTAACTGTAAATGGCTTATATGTGAATCAGTTAGAATGTATTGATAAAGTTCTTAAAGTTTCTAACATGACAGAATGTACAACTAGTTGTATTCCTGTTGAAACAAAATTAAAATTAGAGATGGGAAATATTTTAATAATGAGAATTTGCCTTACAAAAACCTAATAGGACATTGAATAGAATCAGCCATCATGTAATGAAAATCCAATATCAACTTTAAATAAAACATTTATTACAAGTTCGATTTTCACAAGTTTATTAAGAATGTGTAGCTTCTTCAAACGTATTACAAAGTACAGTACAATACAGTACTATGTAATACGTTTGAAGAAACTACGGTGGTAGCGAAACTATAGTTACATTTTTAATAAACTTGTGAAAATTGAACTTGTAATAGTTGTTTTATTCAAAGCTTATAGGATATCTCATGTATTTGATGTTAGGAAGCAGACCAGATTTGAGTTATGCAATAACACTCTTCAGTCAATTTCAGTCAAATTATACAAAGGAACACTAGACATATCTTAAGAAGACTTTGAAGTATTTAAAATTAACAAGAGCTTATTCTTTAACATATGATAAGACAACATATTCTAATATAATAAGTGTGTTTGTTGATGCAGATTATGCAAATGATACTACTGATAAAAAAAGTATCAGTGGATATATAATAAAAGTTTTTTGATAACACACATCATTTGGAAAACTAAGAAACAGCTTTGACTAGTTCGGAAGCAGAATATGTTGCCCTATTCTCTTGTGTTGTAGGAAGTATTTTTGTTATGCAATAATTATTTGAATTTTTGGGTTATGACGCGAGTAAAATAGAAATATATGAGGACAATCAAACCTGTATGAAAATGGCCAATACTATGGCGACAAAGAGAACAAAATATATTGATGTAAGGCATCATCATATTGAAGATTGTGTTGAGAGGAATGGGATAAAAATTAATTATGACCCAACTAATGAACAAATTGCAGATTCCTGTACAAAGTCATTGCCAAAGAAAAGGTTTTGTTACTTCAGGAATAAACTAAATTTAGTGGGACTTTGAGATACGGAATTTACTTAAGCTTATCTTGGTTTGATGTATAGAATCAGTTTTATTTTGTTTTTGTTATATAATTCGTAACAGAACAGTATTGGAAGAGTGTGTTAGCTTTCATAAGCTCTGTGGCTCATTACAATACTATTATGTAGTAGTGGTTATGTGATGCAGCTACTTCTTCTATGTAATATATACTTAAGAATACACTGGACAAGGTGTGCTTGTTGAAGGTAAATACGAGTAATCATTTGTTCCCTCTATACTGTTATGTTCCAAATAAACGTTATATAAATCCAATGACCGCTTACTGAAATTTAACACTAACAAAGCTTTTACTAAAATAAAACTGTCCTGCCGATGAACCGATGAATGCGTCAACTTACTCGAAGTAGAAGTAGATTGTAATCAGATGAACAGATGAGATATATCGGAACGTTCTGACCTTGTGTTGAGAGCGAGATTTCCTCTCTATCCTTTCACTTGTAGAGATAGAACTTTGAGAGCGAGATTTCCCTCCTATTCTTTTACTAAACTTATAGAGGCAGATCCTAGAGAGCAAGAGAAATCTGGAGAAACTGTTTTTCTTCTGAGAACGGAGAAATGAGAGAGAATACAGATCCTTTTTAGTTGTGCCTCGTGACGGTGCTTACACCATTATACGATCCGGTTCGTATGAACCATTTTGTTGTGTACAGCTAATTGATTGTTCTTGATCTAATAGTGGACTGTATAATAATTATTCATTTTACTCGATTAACAGATCTTCCCTCATTTGTTAAGTATACAAATTCTAATTCTAATGTCAATCAGACAAACTCACAAACTTATTCTTGTTATTATTGTTATAATAACGGGAAACAGCTTAACGGAATCGTTTTACAGACCAAGGAAAGATTGATCTCACTATTTGATTGCAACAGTATCTATTCACCTGAATGTTATATCCTTTTCAGGGCTAACATTTGCTTCTTTGGAAAACGATACATTTTCAAATCGGGAACCAATCTGGTATTTTTCCCACAATAAATTCATTGACATTTATTTCTTTGCGTTTTTGTGTCATTTTTAGTTTTGGAATTCATCAACGATTCATGATTGATGACGCTATCGATTCAAATCAATGATAACACTGATTAAATGGACCAAACTACAAGCTATAGAATCACTTGAAACAAATAACTTTCAAACAATGTTTGACACTAATAACAGTTATTAGCTTATAACAGATTATATATAAACTAGTAAACCACTAACGAACAATAAATTATCGACCTTATAGAAGCACTTTTATGAAACGTAAAATGGAAATAAGTAATTGATTCCTTACACCCTTATAATATTTGCACTTCAAAATTAATTTAATTGTTGACGGCAGGCGGACACTTGGAGCGAGGCGTCATCTACCTTCAGGCGGCTATTTCAGTACATTATGGTAATGCGAACTGATCAAATTCCATCATCAAAGCACTCTGTAAATTTTCTCAATTTCAAGTGGTGAATGAATCGAGAGTTTCCTATCTAGCGTTGTCATATGCTCGTAAACAGTACCAATCTTAAGTATGAGACATTCCATATGAAATCAGCACTCAATGACAGGTCATTCTCGGGGATCGCCCTGAAAGTTTTTCCTAGCTTTTCTACACTGAAAAATATGACGATTGCCGAAATTTCAAGTCTTCAAATTCGTCTTATATTATATTAGTAAAATTTTCGAAAATTAGCCTAAAAAAATGCAGTCATGGAGATATCTTGCAAGGAAAATTCGAAGAATGGGAAAAACTTTTTTTTTCAGAAAATTCATTTTTCAAAATGCCCATATTTCAATTATTCTCTAGCCTGGCTGAAAATCTCACAAAATGTGTCTACTTTAAGGCGCAAATATCCCGGTGACTTCAGCCCAATTTCACCAAAATTTTCGCTGTTTTCCAGAATTTTTCCAATTTTTTGACGATTTTTCTCAAAGAAAAACCTATTTTATTGCCTTCAATGTAACCAAACGACCCCAATAAGAAATTCTAAGCAGTTCCCCTCAATTCTCAGACAATTTGATGTGAAAAAAAATATCAAACTCGCACTTGGTTATAGGTTTGATCTCGAAATTTATTGGAGTGTCCAAGTTTCTTAAGGATACGAAATTTTTTTTCCTTGCTAAATGAATAATAAATAATAAAGCAAATAACCTCGGCATAAGTTCATTCAACAGGAAATTTTCTTATAGATTTCATAAATCTACTGCAAAGTTTGACTTTGATTTGAGATTTTCTAAGCTGCGTTTTCCTTCAATGATTGTTTTATAATAAAATACTGTTTAATATTTGATATAATACAATATGATACTTCAATAAGAAATGGCAAATATATTATTCTCTCCAAATGCGAGATAGTTGTTTCAAAAATTGCGCTATTTTGGTTAATAATAGTGAGCAAAGATGCCTTCTGTACTTCATTAAACTTCGAAGCGATAATTATCAGAATATACTGAGATCAGTATTGGAAAATTCTCATTTTATAAATTTAAAAGTTTCAAGGTTTCTATTTATATTGGAATATTTGATTAGCAGACGTGTGCTTATTGCCAGATTTCCTTTAAATCTGAAAAGATTGTTTGCTGGCAAGGACCTGACCTATTCTTGTGAAGGAATTAAATACGAAAAATTTCGGGAAAAGGTATGTGTGTGATAGATTAAAATGTGTGCAGATGTTCATTCCCTTCCAATCAAAAATATGTTCACAGGCGAGCAAATTCTCTGTCATATGAGAAAAATAATTGGCAAAAATGCAAGTTGCCATGAGATCATTCGACAATGTGCACGATTAAATACTCTTATCGTGGAGAAGTGAAAGAAAGGAGCGTGTAAATGATATCTGAGGAAAATGTCTTTCCCAATTCATAAAGATTTATTCTATGCGTCAATTACATTGTTGCGATCCGTGCCGAAGCCACGATAATAAAATTGCCAATCGTCTGAGGGAAATTGACTTGCCTTTTGCAGAAGATGTTCAAAGCTGGATCGGTGGCTTGCTGATAATCTTGGGTGGAAGGTCATAATTGTTATTTGAAATTATCAACGGAATTGCGAACGCAAAAAAAATTGGATCATATCAAAATCGACGAAGATTTGGCTCCTAGCTCTTCGTCACTTTCTATTGGGACTGAATTGCTTCCCCCATCGGAAAGTTTCATAGGTCCTCAAAATATTAGAGATTGTTCCAGAAACAATTGCGGAAATCTTAATGTATCGCCAATGAAAACCAAAAAGTATCAAGATTTGGAGAAAAGAACCATAGCCAAAAGGAAATTGGAAGAAAGCAATTCCGCAGCTGAAGATAATATAAGAAAGTGTTTGAAATTGGATTCAGATATTATTTTTCACGATATTGAAAGAAAAGTTTCACGGTTCACCGCCAGAGGTGCAATATCAAATTTTGACACTTTTTGTAAATAATTTCTCAAAAGCAGGCTTACAAAATTCCTTTTCGACTAAAAGACACAAAGTATACAGAACTGAATCTCTCAAGAGAGAAAAAGGAATTCTCAGTTCGTTCGATCCCAAAATTCGAAAGAAAATGTCTGACGACGTAAAACTGCTCGTTACAGATTTTCGTACAAATTCTTCACATGAGCACGTTCGAATCCTCTCAGGGGCAAAAGATTACGCTAGTGCGGCGAAAGGAATACACATGCAAAGGATTCTCCTTTCAGGTAATTTACGAGAAATTTACAGCAATTTCAAAGAATCGTGCATGCAAAGATAGGAATCTCAACATTTTCTAGTCTTCGACCTAAACAATGCATCCTACCGGGTGCTTCGATTACGCACAGCATATGCGTTTGCATGTATCATCAAAATGTAAAGAGTTTATCAGAAGGTATCAATGGAATTTTGTCGTATAAAGAGATAACATCGAATGACTAATGAAACATGCATGGTGCGAGTATGTACTGAATGCTCAGATTTTTTGCTACCTGTCGTAAAAGATTTTGAAGAAAGAATTATGTATAAATAGTGAACCCAGGCAGATAGATCCGAATTAATAACACAAACAAGTACGTACGAAGAGTTGTTAGAAATTTTGGATTCGATATTCAACGATTTGATACCACATAGTTAAATTGCCAAAAATCAAACTAATTATTTGGAGCACCTGAAATAAAATCTAGATTCTGGGACAGTCGTAATTCTAAAAGATTTCAGTGAAAATCACAATTTTATATTTCAAGATGAAATTCAAAGTAGTTATTTGTCCAATAATTCTTGCTCGCTCCACCCAACTGTAATTCACTATAGCGATGAAGAGGCTAAGCTGAAAAATAAAAGTTTATGCTCTCTGACAGAAGATTCGAAACAAAGGTAATGTATACATTAAATATATTGTAAATTATGTAAGAAAAACATTTCCTCATATAAAAAGAGTCGAATATTTCTCAGATGAATGCACAGGTCAATATAAAAACTGTCTCAATTTTCATTTCTTATGTCAATACGAAAAAATTTATCATCTTGGTGCCAAATGGAATTTCTTTGCAACTTCACATGGAGAATCTCCGTGTGATGACATAGACAGAATTTCCAAGAGAAATGCTATAGAAGGAAGTCTGACTCGGCCAGTCAATAATCAAATTTCGAATGTGAACGAATTTTGAAAACGTAAATTATTGACGATAGAACCTTTCATAGTTGGAAAGAATGAAATTGATGAGTTTAGAGGAACTTCATTACCTAAAGTACAAACTGTTCTTGATACCAGGGGATATCATCAATGAAACTACACTAGGATGCAAAGTTGTGAGCTATAACGCAAGTTACGATCTCATTTTTGACTAACAAAGGGTCTTACGAATGGGCTGCCAATACCCATGTAACAATTGTAATAAATGATAGATGGAAACTAGGTTTTATTGCAAGAACATTTGATGATACTCTTGAAGCTGATATTTTACTTCTATGAAGTTACAATAAACATTATGAGTGGCCAGTTTTGGAGAAGAAAGTTCTCGTTGGTCATAACAATATTTTATCAGTAGTGACGGAAGACAACATTGTGCGAATAAAACTTCTGGGACATAGAAAAGCAAATTTAAGCAATATATGCAAAATAAAAGTTCATCCTCACTTGAGAATTGATGTTCAATATTAGTCTGATTTGTAGCGGAAAAATTTATGGATATGAATGTAATCTTTTGGATGATAAATAAAGGAATTTATAATAATTAAAAAATCCGTATTTAACTATATTTCGAGATCAGACCTACAACCAATTGCGAGTTTGACAGTTTCTTACGTAAAATTGTCTGAGAATTGAGGGAAACTGCTTAGAACTTCTAACTGGGGTCGTTTGGTTACATTGTAGGTGATAAAAAATTGGGAAAATTGTGGAAAACAGTGGAAATGTTTGTGAAATTGTGATAAAGTCACTACCGTACCATGTTCGCCTTGAAGTAGACACATTTTGTGAGAGTTTTAGCCAGCTTGTAAAGAAAATAAAATGTAGGTATTTTGAGAATCCCATTTTCCGGATTTTATCTATAAAATATCTCCAATTTGACTGTAGCGTCGTATTTTACGAGAAATTTCCGATCGACAATGTGCTTTCAAAAATTTTTTTAAGCTGATTTACGATAATAAGACGAATTTAATTTTTTTTTCTAAAAAGGGCCAAAAAAACTTCATTATGTTTTCCTCCGTGCAATATTCACACTTAAGACCCGGAATTTCGGGAATCGTAATATTTTTCAATGTATAAAACTTTCAGGGCGATCCCTGAGGGTGACCTAGGAACTAGTGCTGATTTCATATGGAATGCCTCGTATATTACTATTGGAGCAGTGATGTTCTACAATATAACTCCAGAATGTACGCGTGACCTACGAGGAATTATACTAGATAAGACCCACGTACGCTGAACACAGTTATTGAATCAGTTAGTTTTATTGTAGTGTTTTGGGTAAGGAACAATTTCCAAAATGAACGAAAAGGAAATATTACCCCCTTATGATTCCAATGTTCCGGATCAACAACATCATATGCATTATAATCACAACCAACCACCCATGGGATGGAACCAACCACCAGTTCATACCATTAGTTCTCCTCCGCCAGTAGTAAGTCGTAAGTGAAAAAGCCCTTGAGTTTGATAACATTTAACCGAATTTCAAAATCTAAAAATATTATTCTTATACGGAACCCAGACTGATTTTTCTTTTTCTCAACATGACGTTGATGAACTGTTAGTAATTTATGAAATGAAATAGTTACTCCAAAACTGGAGTTGCAATGGAAAGAATTCGTTATTGTGACAGCCTTTTGATTGAAATCAATCATGAATGTCTGTCTGTATGTTTGTATTAAAAATTTCATGAACAAAATTGAAAATTTTTTCTATTGTGTAAAATTAACCATTAGTACCCAATGTATTTTGTAACTTCCGTTACTCCAGTTTCAGCGTCATTATGTCGTCTTGAGACACTATTCAATATAGGTAATTACGCTGAAACTCAAGTAACGGAAGGTAAAAATAAAAGTGTATCAACATATATCAACTATAAACAAGTTCAAAACTGCATCCACTATAAAATTAATAAGTTATAAATAATTACCTTTGCCAACATACAGTACTGTTAAAGCATTAAGGACCTTTCAGTCACTAAGTATCCATAATGGGAATGAACCTATGTATTCCCTGGTACAAACGACACGACCGTTATAATCTGAATGTGTCGTACAAAATGTTCTTCGAGTTAAGCACCCCATATTTAATGTAATAAGGACCTTTCAGGCACCAAGGATCCATTATGACAGTAAACCTGATATTATTAGTTGCATGTTATGAACTCCCTGGTGCAGTCAATCAGGATAAATAGAAACTAGGGGATGTGTGTGAAGTGAGTATGTGTGAAACCTAGCCTCCATTCCACTGGCAACACTGCGCGCTTCTAATTTGAAGCTTCTCACACATGACTTACATAAATAGGAAATGTAATACTGAATACTTCATTATTGGACATATCACTCTCTACTTGTATGCTTGTACCACTATCAATTTTTGAGTAGCATTCTGATGAAATCATACATTATACGGCTTAATCGAAATAGTAAAATTGGAAAGAATAAGAACTGACAATACTAATAGATTTTTACTTTATTTCGAATACATTATTGCATAAGAATGTGCAACGATAAATCTCTCAGTGTAAATTCCTGAAGATGTGAGTTTTCATTTGATACTATACACGATAGGACACCAACGCGATAGCATTCTTGAAAAATAAAAACTGAGACTTCGCATACATAGAAATTTTTCAACATCTTTTTGCATCGTTTTGCAATGATGACACGTTCAGAATACATTCCTGAAGATGTGAGCTTTCATTTACTTTCATACACAATACGACACAAACAAGATGGCCTATTTAGAAGAAATAAGAACTGAGACTTCATATAGATTTTTTTTTCAATTTCTTCTTGCTTAGGACCCATTCACCTCTCTGTGCAATGATGAAACTTTCAGCGTACATTTCTGATAATGTTAGATTCAATTCTATACTATTAGTGGAGTAAATCTGGCAAATGGTTGGCGAAAATTTTACGATGCATAGCGACCCGGTGGAAAATTTTTTTTAGGTTGCCAACAACAACCTCCTGAAATTTTTATTCCCCAAAGTGGGTGCAACCCTTTTTTTTTGGCCAAAAAGTTTTTTTTTTACATTTTTAAGGGTAGCTTACCAACAAAAAATTAATATGTCTGGTTGTATTGAAAATTAAGAAACCAAAGTAGTACCCTTTCATTGTCAATGTCCAAGGAACTTCCAGTCCAAATTTAAAGTTGATCCGACCTCCCCCCTCCCCGTAATAGATATATATATATATATATATATATATATATATATATATATATATATATATATATATATATATATAACTTAAGAGATATAGAATTAAATTTTCTGAATTATGAAGATAACTTAGATAATTTAACATAGGATTATAAAGATGAATAAACGTAAAAGATTGAACCATAGGCGTTTTGAGACCATAACACCTATCTACAGTTCAAATTTCAGCCAAATCGGTTGAAAAATAACCGAGTTAGCCGTTACGCAAGATTCCTTGCATATATATTTCTATTACGGCGAGAGGGGAGGTCGGATCAACTTGAAATTTGGACTGGAAGTTCCTTGGACATTGACAATAAAAGGTTACTACTTTGGTTTCTTAATTTTCAATACAACCAGAGATATTAATTTTTTGTTGCTAAACTACCCTTAAAAATGTAAAAAAAAACTTTTAGCCCAAAAAAAGGTTTGCACCCACTTTGGGAAATAAAAATTTCAGGAGGTTGTTGTTGGTACCCTAGAAAAACTTTTCTACCAGGTCGCTACGCATCGTAAAATTTTCGCCAACCTTGCTTATTTTCTCGCAAGATTTACTCCACTATATATGTAATACGGCACAAGCGAGATACCATACTTAGGAAAAATAAAAACTGAGACTCCAAATGGATTTTAAATTTTTTTTCAATTTCCTTTTGCAAAAGGACCTATTGAGCCTCTTAGTGCATTTATGAAACATCTAGTGTACGTTCCTGATGATGTCAGCTTCATATTGATGCTATACACAATAGAGAATGAAGGAGAAAGCATAATGTGTTCTTATAGTATTTTCATTGCGTAATGAAGAAATTGACACAAAAATTGAAAATCTTTGAGAAGTCTCAGTTTAAATTTTTTCTAAGTATGCTATTCCGTTTGTACCAAATTGTTCATAGATTCAATTTAAAGCTAACATCATCAGGAATGTACACTAGATGTTTCATAATTGCACAGAGAGACTGAATGAGTCCTTACGTAAGAAGAAATCGAAAAAGAATAAATAATCCATCATGTGTCTCTGCTCTTATTTTTTTTTGAGTATGCTATCTCATTTGTGCCACGCTTTGCATAGTATCAAAAAAAAGCTCACATCTTCTGAAATGTACTCTGGAAATCTCATCATTGCACAAAGTGGCTGAAGTTTTTAATCCTAAGTATGCTATCTCATTTGTGCCCTATTGTGTATTGGGTCAATTTTTCGAATAATAATGATAATAATAATAATAACGTTTATTAGATTAGTATCAAAATACGATTGATATACAAAACTTCAGGTAAACACCAGAGAAGAATTATCAACTAAAATATTTCTTGTGTGTGGTGAGATATAAGTTAATAGTAATATTCTTTACACATATGCATACATTTACACATGTAGGTATATACATATAGAAATACATATACACACAAACACATACATACACACAATATAATATTAATATCATGAACTACAATCAATAAATAAATATAAATAATTATAAATCAGTCCTACGATAAAACAACAGTACCTAAATATTTATATTGATTTTAGTTTTATTGAGTCTCAATTCGAAAATGCATTCTCATTGTGACCCATTTCACTCCATTCATACTTATTATTTTATCTTTTCCTTATCTTTCACAGTTTAGTATGTGTTATGTAACTTTTGTTTTAGAACTTCCCACATTTTGAATGTGTTTATTATCATCTGGTACGGTGTTTCATATTTTAGGCACCAAGTATATATAACCTCTTCGTCCCTTAACTTTATTCATCGCTGGTAGTCTTAATTTATATTTCCTGTATCTAGTGTAATGAATATGTGCAGTCCATTAATTTCCATGTATTGTTCGACAACCACTTGAGAGTAAAATATTTGTCGAATTTCCAAGAACTAAGGGTCTTTAAAAAGTTGATCCGATGAGTAAGAAAGTTTCGTATTGTATGTTATTTTTATTATTCTGTCTTTTATGTTTTACTTCTAATCAATTGAGATCTTCTTGTACAGTTGTACAAATCCCCAAGAGTCCCAGACTTACCAGAGCATGATATACTATTGTCAGATATTTTATTGTACTATTTTGTTTTCTCCAGTGTTGCCGTTTTTGATTCTATATTTAAGTTTTTTTTAATATACGCTAGTACGTCATCAGTTTCATCTAAGTTTCCTTCACTACATATGATAATTAGTATCTTTCAATGTTGTGTATTACCCAGGTTTCAGTGCAGATTATATTTTAAAATATATATCAATTTTACTTCGAAATATTTCGAATTCATCAATAATTTTTGCTACACTCCTGATATTCTGGTTGTATTTTGAAATTGTTGTTCTGTTTATTTACATTTAGCATTTCAGCCGAGTTTAATAAATAAATGTCTTTTTTTTCACATTTAAAATCTTTCATGTATGGATCCATATTATATTGCTATATTTGTTATAATATTTATGATTAGGAAGATTAGGGAAAATACTGGAACTCTCTCCATTTCGTGGGGCCGATCACGATTACATAAATACATCACAAGAAGGCTACGGAATGGATTACAATAGAGTAAAAAACGAAGGTTTTTTTGGTATTCAAGTATTCTCAAATAGACTTTATCATTTTGAGGTTGTTCTAGTGTCAATTTTATTGGTCTTGTATCGTTCATATTCATGAAGAGGTTTTTTTTCTCTTTCATCAGATGAAGGAGAGATAGGCATGTCCTGATCTCTTCCTTCACTGTTTCCTTCATTTTCTAGTTCCTCTACAGAATGAGGTTGATCATTTATTACCATTTTTTCGTTTCTTATGTATGCAGTAACATTTTTGTATCCAAATATCTCAAGATGTTTATATAATATATCATTTTTCAACCTATCCTCTAAGCATAAGTCATTTTGTATATAAATATTCGTACCTTTTAATTTCTTTGGTCCATTTGAGATACTCAATTTTCTTTGATGTGCTCTAAGTTCTACTATTGTAGGGGCAATTATGTAATAGAGAACTTGAAATGCTGATATTCTCTTCAACTTCTATTCCAACGATAATAATATTAGTTTTCCTGCCTTTCCTCTTTAGCTTTAATATGGTTCTTTCTAAGTTTGTATTTTCTCCTTCTATAGTATTTATCCTCCATTCGTAATCTTTTGTAATTTTGTAATCAGCATTTCAATGTGCACAGTATAATATCATTATCATTCAATTTATTACAATTTTTACCACCAATTTTATTTGTGTTTGTTGGAATCAATTATTCCAACTGTTAGTTCGCAACCACAACACTGGGAACTAACATCATCAGGAATATACACTGGCGGTTTTCATCATAGCAAAGAGCTGAGCTGAATGGGTCCTTACGCAAAAAGGAAATTGGAAAAAAAATTTTATGTATGAGAAGACCCAGCTCTTATTTTTTCTAGGTATGATATCTCGTTCATGCCTTATTGTGTATACTATCAAATGAAAGCTCCCATCTTCAGAAATTTACACAGCGAATTTCACTATTGCACAGAGAGACTCAATGCGTCCTTACGCAAAAAGAAGTTTTTTTTATGAGAAGAATGAGTTTTTATTTTTTCTAATTACGCGTCTGTGCCATAATGTGTATAGTATCACTTGGAAGGTAACATCATCAGGAATGTAAACTGAATGTTCCATCATTGTACAGAGAGGGTCCTTACGCGGAAAGGAATTGAAAAAAAAATTGAAAATCCATGAGAAGTCCTACTTTATTCCTTCCTAAATATGCGATCTCGTTCGTGCTGTATTGTGTATAGAATTGTATTGAAGCGAACAATATCAGAAATGTATACTGGAATTTTCATCTTTGAACAGAGAGGCTGTATTTTTATTTTTTCTAAGTACCTTGTTTATTCCGTATTATGTATAAAAGAAAAAATGGAATCTCACATTTTCAGGAATGTACTCTGCAAGTTTCATCATTGCACGAAGAAGCTGAATGAGTCCTCTCGCAAAGAGAAATTGGAAAAAAATTAAAATTATATGAGAAGTCCCAGTTTTCATTTTTTGTTAGTATGCTACCTCGTTGGTGCATCATCGTGTATACTATCAAACGAAAGCTCACTTTTTCAGGATTGTACATTGAAAGTTTCATCGTTGTACAGAGAGGTTGAATCCTTCTTATGCAAGAATGTAATCGTAATAGTGAAAATCTGTTAGTATTGTCAGTTTATATTCTTTCCAATTGTGCTATTTCGTTCGAGCCGTATAATGTATGGTTTTATCGAAATGCTACTCAAAAACTGATAGTGGTACAAACATATCGCATTCCAGTAGAGAGTGATATGTCCCATAAAGAAGTATTCAGTATTACATTTCCTATTCATGTAAAACATGTGTGAGAGACTTCAAGTTAAGGCGCGCAGTGTTGCCAAATCGAATTGAGGCTAGGTTTTACACAGGATCATTTGTCACACATACAAAATGTATACAAATTGTAGTAACTACTGCAAACCAGTTGCTATTTCAAAAACTTGTGACATACAGCATAAAGAACTTGGGAATTATCTATTTCCTGCAGCAATTCAGTGTCTTCCCAGCACTTATCTCTTGTGAAAGCTGATAAATTCATATCAGTAGTAGCGGAAACAGGCTTGAGAGTTGCGAAATTAGATTACCCCAACATTTCTCGAAGTATTTGTTACTTTCTAAATACGTTTGGAGCTAAATCCGTCAGCAACTATCGAAAGCATTGTATTCACTGGTTATATAATCTAATTATTCTCATAATGGAAGTTGTTGTACGAAAATACCTAGACATACTCTTTTAGAGTGAACCATTTATTCTCACGTTTCAGAGAGTTTTAATCCAGGCTGCTTGAATCTTCTCCACAATACTCTTCGTCACTTTTAAATATCATTCCCAATATACTTATAAAACCTCATAACAGGTTAATAGTTTTGAATATAGAAACTTATTTGGAGATGTTTTAGTTCATGACTCATGAGTATTGAGTTATTAAATGTGAAAAAAAAATATTGATATGTTTCTAATAATAAATTCCTATGATCACATTAGGATTTGCAATACTCTGAATTCATATGTTCTCACAATTTTCATAATTATAGACCATAGAATCCCAACGTTATTTTTCGATATTGATGAACTTTGTTAACCCTCAGATGTTTTCGCTCGCCCCCCCCCCCTGTAATTACAATAGGTATTTATACCACCCCTATTTTATTTCTCTCAGGATTCTCAACCGAATACCTTCAAATTTACGTGAAATAGGTTTGAGGGGTCGCTGATTACGAGCCTATTGAAAAATTGGAAATTCAAAATTGCGGCTACAAAATGGCGGGTTTAGATATAAAAGTGCATTTTGCAGCCCAACGGTTTAGTTATAAATAATATAATAATGAGTTCATCTTGAAAACACTATGTACGATAACTCTATAATATTAGTTAAAATATATGTATTGTTATGATTTCATTTCAAGTATAAAAGAAAATGGTAAAATTAGGATTTACCGAGACATTAAAAATAGAAAAGTTAAATAAGTTTATAATATGGAATTAAAAACATCATCAACCGAATGGCTTCAAATTTACGTGAAATAGGTTTGAGGGGTCGCTGATTACGAGCCTATTGAAAAATTGGAAATTCAAAATTGCGGCTACAAAATGGCGGGTTTAGATATAAAAGTGCATTTTGCAGCCCAACGGTTTAGTTATAAATAATAAAAGTATAAAAGAAAATGGTAAAATTAGGATTTACCGAGACATTAAAAATAGAAAAGTTAAATAAGTTTATAATATGGAATTAAAAACATCATTTAGAAGTTAGATGTATAATTAGAATAAGAGATTAAAGATTGTAATATAATAAAAACCAAAATGTGAAGTAGTTTGTAAGAGTTTAAATAAGAAACAATGAAGAGTGGAAAAACGTACAGTGCTACAAAATAAGAAAATCATAATTCAAATGATTTGAAGACTATCTGAAAATAGCACACTATTAGAATAGATTAAGAATTTGTAATACATATAAGGTAGTAATAAGACATTTCAGTTATACAAAATTGTATAAGTTTTATTTATATTTAAAATCATGTATTAATTCTAAGCAATGACAACTGTCAAAATAGACCTAATAATGAGAATTATTAGGTGAATTGAAACCTAATCATAGGCTATTATATATCAAAATGTGAGTAAAAATGTTGGTAACATGAATTCAAATAGTAGAATGATCAATAACTTCAATCAATTAGAAAATCTTCAATATATCAAATATATAAAAATATTAAATTCCTATTGGTCAATACAACAATTAGGATGTGTCAAACTACAACAATGCTAGGGAAGGGTTGGTCCCAGCAATGGGAATAGTTCACTAGATATTCAGAAAATTACCTCATTGGTCGATATTAACGAAAACAAGCTTCTTTCTGTGGGCCCTATAAAAGGCAAATCAAAGGAAAGCTTGTTTAGTTTGCTCTTACATCTGAGCACTGGATGTGTCTCTGCAACCCATTAAATTAACATAACCGAAGTTTGCAGTAACATCTAGGCAGAAGCTGTGCTTTTCCTGCAACTCAGATTAAACATCGGAGTTGAACCTAAGCTCGACTACCACAACATAACCAAAGTTATTTAATAAAGTGGCATAGGAGAGAAACCAAATTCCGATTGCATTTCCAGTTTGTAACAACCAACAAAGTTTTTATATCTCAAAAAAGAATAGAAACCATTATCAACAAAGTATCAACAAGTTCCTTGATTAGAAGGAGTATCAACAAGTGTTACCTGTGCACATAGTTCAGAGCAGAGTAAATGTGTTTAATGTGAATTCTCAAATAATATAAGAAAATATCAGAACCAACGAAATATTACCAACATTTATCCCAATATTTGATAGGATATAACAAGTGAGTCCATTTAAAATTTCATCAGTGTGTAGGAGCATCTGAATTTCAAATATAAGCAAGTAAAATAAACATTCACTTGGTAGTTGTATATTAGATTAAGGAAATTGAGGTTAAATTATGAACATAGAAAATTTTTGAAGCATAAAGTTAAATTTGTAAACATGGAAAGATTTTAATAATATATAAGGCTACATAAATGAATAGATTATCAAAGGTTTAACATTTTAAACAAGGTTTTATTTCATTCCATAGAATATCAATTCAATCAGAATAAAATAAAATCAATAAAGAGCTATCCGGAGGGAAGAAAATTCAGATAACAAATAGAATTTATGAGAATTAAATAAACACAGTAAGAGTTCAGTTAATAATTGTCACCACAACGAGGGGCTTAGTAGAGCTTCAGTGCTTTAGTTAATAGTATGTATGTATTATGGTAACTTCACACTGTTGAGGGAAAAAGAGAAAAAAATTAAGCTATATCAATAAATTATTTGCATGGTCACTTCCTTATTCCATCATACCCTTGGTTGATGATCATCCGTACTTCGTGTATTTGCAAGCTGCGTTTTTCCATGAAGATGAGTGAATTTTATTTTGAAGACCACGAATAATATTTGAAAAACTACTTTGCTTTTTGCATCATTGTCAGTTAGGATTATGAGAGGTGTGTAATGTAATAAATTGCAGAAATATAAGATGAATTTTTTGTTCCATTTTCCAGCAGTAAAAGTGTATTATTAATTTATGAAGTTAATATTTTTCATCATTTTTCAGCATATTTTTGGAAATAAATGTAGGGATATTCGTGAAAAGATTGAATGGAATCATTATTACGAATGGGTCAATTAAATATTATTATAGAAGGTGTTCATTAAAAAGTTCAATAATTTATTATAAATATTTATTTATATAATTTGTTCATTATAACATTTATTGAACTTGAATCTTGTGAGTTTTCGCTATTTGATCAACATCGTCGTCTTAAAATTCATCCATATACTCGGAAAGTTCGATATTTTCACAACTGTTTCCAAAACAATCAACAAACGCAAGGGTGTAGTGAAAACTGCATTTTCTGCAACTACAACCAGCACTTTTGCATCCAGTTTTGCATGAGCAAAATATTGAAGTTAGTGTTCTGGAGCCGGTGTCCTCTTCATTTTTACTGGAACGAGTAATTCGCCTTCGATTTTCCATCCCCATTCTAATGGTGACAATGAATTTTGAAGCATATATCATCCTCGGCCAAATATTACGATCTATCTCCTGATGCATCGTCATCGTGAGTGTTGTCTCGTTCAAAGTGTGTTGATTACTATATAACCAAAATTGCGTCTGATATGCTCTTGTTGGAATCAAACTCTACAATTTTACAGCCTGTTTTTTGTAGTTGCCTTACAAAATGAAAAATGCCTAAACGCATCTACTTTATCTCTGCACATGCTTCAATAGCTACATCTTCTCCGTTAGCTTCATCGAAAATTGTTTTTGGTGCACAATACATTGAGAAACGTATCCTTATTCCAGAATTGAATAAATTATCTATGTATTGGTCTTTCTCTTTGAATATGAAGGAAGCACTTTGCTAAATTTCAGGATTTTGATCGAACATTTTCATGACTGCTAATTTTCCTTTTACTGTTTTATCATTTATATTTTTTGAATAAAATTGACTTATTTTCATGCTAAAATCCGGTTTGCTAATATACGAAATAGAGATATTCGCCCTCCGAGGGTGAAAAGGGGTCAGAAAGTGTCCATACAAATGTATTTATTTCATGCAAGACTAAATTCTAAACACTTTTTGTATCTTGACAATTTTATCTAAAATTGGTAGCCTACAAAATGCAGTTCAACATATTCGCGGTAGAGGTAAGTGAATGGGGACTTTGGAGAGAGTCAATTTCTATGAAAAACTGGATTTGGAGGATTTTTTGTGTCTTGCCATACTTCTCCAAAGCAAAAGCCTGGCTGGAACTTCAATATCATTTACGATTATGAAATGCGGGTAGGGTAAGGGGTAGTTGATGAATTCAACTAGAGAATTCATATACAAAATTGAGTTCTAAACCATTTTTGACTCTTGATATATTTCTCTTAACTCAACCATTGAGTTGCAAAATGTATTTTTATATTTAAACCCGCCATTTTGTAGTTGCCATTCTGAATTTTGGAAATTTCCCAACTGATTCGTGAATAGCGACCCCTGAAACACCTTATTCGTAAATTTTAACCCATTCGGTGTAGAATCCTGAGAAATATAAAATAGTAATTAGAAGGGGTGCGAGCGACTGAATCTAAAGGTGAACAAAGTTTATAGGTCGAAAAATGAAGTGAATGCAGAAGTTTTCATGGAAATCCATTCTACAATTGAAAAATTAGAGGTTGATTATAGGACATATTTTACCAAAAATTTTGTTCAAGTAATAATTTCTGTTAGAATCGTTTTGACTCCTCTGAAATTGAAGGAATGAAACTCGAATTTACACTTGAACTTGTTAAGTGTGACAACAACAAAGCGATAGAGTTATCAACTAGAGCTAGATGTATAGTTGAAACCTTAAACTGGATTTGATAAAAACTGAGGAATGGGATCGCTGATAGTTTGTGTAGAGAATCATCTACAAAATGGTTGAAAAATGATCTTGTCGTTCAATACTATATATTTATTTTGTACGTTTTGAAATTTCCATTGATTCTATGATAATGTTGCAATAGATTGTTCGCATAGTTCGAGTCTTTTTTCTTGAATCTGCAGTTTGTCAAATATTCTTTGAACCGTAAACTGAAACTACATCTAGTGTATCCTGCATACAAGGCATCGCAATCATCACATCTTTTTCTGCAATCTCTGAACCATAGATTGTAACATAATTATACTTTCATCCTTTGTCCCGACATGTTACATATCCAGGAAAAATGGAACAAACTTATTTTTCAAGAATCAATAGAAATTTCAAGACAATAGTAATATAATATCAAATGACTAGATGGATTCATATGATTCCCACCACTTGTAAACAAGAGTGAGAAAAACCTCTGATCCAAACCACTGCCTACTCCATCCCCCTCAATTTGTATGACATCCAGTTTTGAATTATATTTTTTAGGACCTGATTTGATATATAGATTCAGGTGCCCTTCCTACGTTTTGATAATGTCACAGAGTGGTGAAACATTGGCTAGGATTGATTGTTCAAACTAAATGCTTCAAGTACTAGTGTCCATTACATTGGAAATATTTTGAGCAGATTGATTAGAAATTTGAGAATATTTATCCAGACTTATGAATCGTCATGTGGTTATATTTTGTTTGAATATATTATATATAAATTTTAGTATTTTCACATCACATATTCGAACAAAGTAGTAATACTTGTATAGTCTGTATGTAATATTTGTTTAATGTCAAATGATATAAGCCTGCACTTCTCTAAACAACAATGAAATCTGACCAATGCTTACTACGTTTGCCAGTTTCAAATTAGTCCAGTCATTGAGATGGGGTAAGAGGCTGAATATATAAAACTATATTCGGCTTGGAGGACCATGTGTTGGAGTCGGTTTGTTGCCTTCTCCAAACCTGTAACATATTTCATAGAATATTGTGCAAAAAAATTTTTTGCCGGTACGACCGTCTACAAAATTCTCCGATAGTTTTCCAGCTTATTGACTGCACTAAATGTGAATGACTCGAAAACGGTTAGAGGAAGAAACAAATATACCTTCTTTACAAAAATCGGCAAGGAGAGAGAATATGAGAAAAAAGAAAACATTTTTTTTGGAATCCGCAAAAGTTATCATTCAAGCTCAAATTATGAGCAGAAGAATTCGACTTAAATAGGCACCTAAATGGGCATCCTTTTTATTAAATAAGCAGGTGATGGAAAGAAAAAGACTGTATTTTAATAAAACAATATTTCAATACTAATAGTTTCATTAATTTTATTTCTGACAAGAAGATGTAATTTTAACTGCGAACATTATTCACAAAATAAATAAAAAATTCGAAATAATTGGGATTAATGAATAAAACTGAATGTTTTTTCAAATTCTCAATCAGAAATGTACAACAAAGTTCCACATCAATAGACGTAATTGGATCGAATTTTGAGGTAGATATTATGTTAGGTCTGATATCTGATTTAGTTCGAAAATTCACCACAAAACATCAAATACTTGTACCTACTACAATTTTGAATACCCCACTTTTTTTGTAAGTTCCTCCATTTTGTTATAAATTATTGAACCGACTTCACCTCTAGCAGAATCGATATCTTTTTCTAGGTGGGTAACTAAATTGGTTATTTCGTTAAGCGACAAGCCCTGCGATTCTAGTTTTAAGATAGTCGAGTATACTGAAGCGTAATTGTTGTTAATATAAACTGTTGCGTAATTTGTATTCTGGCTATGGTAGATGTTAATCTCTGGAACGGGCTTCTGGCTAAGCAGATATAAATCCTAAGGACGGGCTTCTGACTATGCAGATATTAATCCTCAGGAACAGGCTTCTGGCTATGCCGATTCCAATCCTCAGAACGGGTTTCTTGGTTCTACAGGAAAGCGGTCGAGAACACTCCTGCAGGCATCAGATACTGTTCACTTCTGGATTTTCATTTCAAGATTCTTTTAATTTTTTTTTACTTCTACACCGAGTTATCCATTGTTCGCTATATTCGGCTTGGAGCACCATGTTTTGGAGTCGGTTTGTTGTCTCCTCCGAACCTGTGAAACTATATCCTATGATATTGTTCAATAGTTGACTTTTGTTTGTGTTGAAGGGATAAACCATAAAGTAACACGAACTTCGAAATACATATATTTAACAAAGGAACACAAACAAGAATAAACTTGTGAAGAATGACTTCTAAGAATATCAAGAAGGGTAGACTGTGAGGTAGTGATAACGAGTGCGAGTGTGGGATGAATTTTTGGTTCCAGCTCTTATGCCCTTAATGCCTATTTCTCAAGTAAGTAGTGGGACAACCATAAAATAACATCTTGTCGAACTGACAAGGTGAGATCAAGAAGTGGAATTTCAGAAATAGTCTGTTGACCCTTCTCGGTATTCAAATTAGTTTTCGTAACTTGCCTATCATAAATAATATTAATAGCACAGTTTTTACGAGTACCCAGTAAACACAAATTCATTTCTGAGATGTCAACGATACTCTCATGAAGGTGACATATCACAACTATGAATCACAATGTGTAGCTTTCAAATGTTGAAGTAACTGCTATTCCAGACCGAAATGTCCTATTCAGCGACGTCGCATTATGAACAATTTTCTACCTCTAATGAGGTAATAAGCAACTGAAAGGAGTACTATATTAGGCTCTCAAATGTCTTCACCTTTTCTGCACGGAGATGTTAATATTCTACAATCATAGTAAAGTCCTGCAGAGGTTCAAATTGCATCACATTTAGGGTCACATTTTTCATCATTAGGTGATCATTTCGATTTCATTAGAAAGATATTGAGTACTCACTAATTGCTACCACTAAAGCACAATATGAGAGTTTTCAGACTTCATATTGAGATCTCAGTGACTGGCACTTGAATACTCACAACGAAAGCACAATTTGAGTATTTCCAGACCTCCAATTTAAATCCAAAAGAAGCCTTTTCCAAAAAATGTACAATGTGTTCATTTTAATTTGATATTCTCTCATTTTTTGAACTTTTATAGAAATCTTAAATGAATTATGAATTTTTAAAATGTCATCTAACGTAATGTATTATGTAGAAAATTGTTATGTATTGTCCCAACACTCACCTGTCATGCATCATTTTGTTAATTGCTGGCCCCCACATTCTTTTGTTGATAATGAACCTTTTCTATTTGTTGGCAATAAATTTTCTAAACATAATGCATAATGTAATATTCTGTTGAGGTGTACATACTGAATAGTATAAATACATATGCTCAAATATAATTTAATAGTGAAAAAAAACTATCCAAATACAAATAATTAATGTCTTGTCAATGTCTTGTCTTAGAGGTCGCTGTTTGGCATGTCTCAACCAGTCTTTACTAAGAATTTCAAATTATTTATGGGTTGTAGGGAACAACTTCTGTGTTGCTTCTGGAAAAAAAAAATAGGTGACCGAATGAAGGAGCAAGGATATTGATTTTGCACTGGGTTTCTATCACTACAGATACTAATTTCTATATTGAAGAGAAATGCTAAGATAAAATAACTATTCAAGTTTGATATTCACTAATTTAATAATTAAAATAGCTTCGCTAACACCGTAGCTACTTTTGTGTGATTACGAAGCAGCAAATAAATCTAAACCAATTACATACAAATCAGATGATCCATATTAGTTGAGTCCTTTGACACTATCGATGTACATAAGTGACATACAAAGCAACTATTTATCTGATTTTGATCAAATCGATTGCGAGTCTGAAAAATGCTACAGATATATACAAAAATTGAAACGGTTTCAGAACTCGTTTGAAGGCATATTTGGCAGAACTGGTCACAGGATCATTGCAACGATTGAGTCAGAAAGTTTGAAGAGCGTTAATTGGCTCATAGCAAGAATTATAGGATTTATCTTTGGTGAGGATGGTATGTCAAGAGTGGACAAAATGAAAACATAAATCCTTTCCAACGTCCTTCTTCTGTCACTACTCATTATTCTTTCAGCTTGGTAACTTGACTTTTTTGATTCTCAGAAATCATACGAGATGATTGAAATTAATATCAACCAAACAGGGGCAATTTTCTCTGTTATTTACCTAAGAAACACACCGGTATTCGGAAATCTCCAATTTTATTGTTTTCTCTGAACCCCTTCCAACTGCATGTCTCAGTCAGTAAATTTGTCATGAATTTCGTCATGTTCCGATTATGAAAATCCTTTGCTGGAAGGCCACGGATAGATTTACAATATAAAACCTGTAATAACACCGCCATTGAAACTGATTTCATCCATCACGAATTCACTAGAATATAAATGTCATACGGTGTACCGTAATATTAACCAATGTATTTCATAAGATACTATTCAAACTTCAAAGTTTACAAATACTTCATGATTATAATTGTACGGTTTACCTACCATTTTTGTACAGAGCTCTGCTTCATCTTTCAGTTTTGTTGATCAAATAATTTGAATGACTCAAAGTTTTTAAAAGGTAAATGTTTCTATATTTCCACTAGTTCATAATTGTGTTTTTATTGTTGGACCCATATTTGAGACCTTTGAATCTTCAAGGCAACACAAAATCCTAGCTTGAATCCATATGATTTTGTCAAATTTAAGTTCCAAACATGCTAAAAAGAGTCATTATAAGGAAAACAGTTGTTCATTGTAATTGTTATAATTTTTCGGCTAGGGGAACTACATTTTCTGAAAAAAGTGAGTGAACACGAATTATCAGATGATAATCAACTAGAATTCTGCTTTCTAGACAATTCAAAAGATGTGAGATGGGTAACATTTCAAAACAAATCAAATCAACTTAAATTTTGAGAACAGTGCATTCTCAACTTCACATGTCACTGATTGTTTTATAGCGAGTCATATTCAAGACTTGCAAGATGAATATTATCAATGATTAATATTGTACCTATACTATAATATACTCATCGTATGAAATTCTATTTCAACTCCAATAGTAAGCGGTTTAGCACCATAGTAAATTCTTTCAAGTAGCGTAATGAATTATCGATGAAGACACAATATGATCTGAACTATATCTTTCAGTAATCAATAGCCGAAAATATCCTCAATATGGGATTGATTAGACCAAATAGAATACTCTACAGAGAAAAAGCAATTCCCGCCGGAGTACTGCGCAAAACATTATAAAAATACAGCCAGTAGGGAATGGAGATTTGGCGTCGTCAATGTGAGTCAAAGTGTTCTACTTTTTTGTGTGCGTGTGTGGTTGTCGGTAAACACACGGTACTCTTCTAGAGGCAGAGTTGACAGTGTTACAAGTGTCCGTTATTCATATTAAGTTCACGAACACCTAACACATTTGATTACAAAAAATTCGTGTGGCACTCGGGGACTGCCGCGGTAAAGCTATTGCATAGCATTTTTTATCAACTTATGCAATTATAATTATTTATTTATTTTTTATTTATACAGTGTTTTTTTTTCTTTGATATTAATTCAAGTTACACTTTTTGAGCGTGGTGACCGATGAGGAAACGAATTTTTTTCTTTTATTGAATAACTGAGAAGTTAATCTCGTTTAAAATATTTTTATTATCTTACAATACATGTAGGTTATTCAGGAATTTTTATCATTGAAACTATAGGTTTATAGTAACTAAAATAAGAAACGTAAGTTTGAGACTTGATATCCTCTGAATATCTGGAAAATACCGCGTCAATGGTGGTCCCATACTTTGTTGTGAATTCTTGTGGATCATTATTCATTTTCCCGGAAGAAAAGTTGTCAACTGCTCTGATTTTTTATCAGCGAAGTTGATGTTGGAATCGCCAGACAAGATAAGTGGAAATTTATTACCATTTGTACCAAGTATTTTCGACCCTTGTCCAGTATACTCCAGTGAAGTGCGATGAATAAAATGCTCTACCTCGTTCAATTTTGGATTTGGAGAAATGTAAATTGCTACCATGGCTATGTGTAGGCCATTTCTAAGTTTGCATAAGCACGCACAAATATCTCCAACAAATGAGCGCCTAACATTAACATCGCTAACGTGTGCAATATTTATTTCAATCTTCGGAGTCATAATATTAGTAACATTATTATTATTTTGGTAAATAGCTACCCCACCTTTTGGAACAGTATCTACAACAGAATGTATACATGTATACTTGCGGGGCGCACATGCGGTGAGTGTGGCATTATAAAGATATGATAGATACCTATACACCTATATACTTTCCCACAAACAGCTGCTTACGTATTCGTATGATTTCGGAGTAGCTCGTCTCGATCCGTGCGAGCTTCGTACATTCGTACCATATACATACACGTTAAGCGAACGCTCGGTCGAGCTACATGGTGGGCGGAGTGGGGGGTGTTAGGTTTTATTTTCGTTACGGAATTTCTTGATTCGGTCGCCGCGCTCAAAGCCCGCTATAAAAGCTATATGCAATAGCTTAATAATGAATGGTAAATACAAGAAATCTACATTTTTTGATTCATAAGATTCTTGTTTGTAACGGGTTGCGTTACGAGATTGTATAGAACTTGGTAATGAACAGATTAGATTTCTTTTCGGCTAGGAAACTTGTCATATGGTTAATTGAAGACATCTGCCGGTCAATAAAACATCGACTAATGAAACTAGCATTCCTGATGTGTGAAGTCGCTTAATATCGCAGAGTGGGAAGGTAGGATAACGGAAGTCGAAGAGAACTGATTGTGGTGTTAACCTTTGACAGGGTAAGTCGAGATTCATAATTCATTGTCTTTAAATACATTTTCTCAATTTTTGCTTCCGAAATATGATGCATATCAGGCTATATATATAATTTGATTTGGATTGTAATTAAACTTCTGGATGTACAGTACCTGAATGTAATTATATTTCGGAGGAAGTTTCGCTCGACTTATCCTAGGTCATCCAATCAAATTTGCATTAGCATGATTCCATAATTATCTTTTTCATCATTATAGGGATTGTTGTAGTCACTGTATGAAATTACTCTAACGAGACGTGGACAGTTTATATAGTCAATATTTAATTTCCACCTTTGTAGTTGGCCCCGCAAATTGTGCACATGGTTTTTGCGCGATTTTGTATATCGCCATTTCGTTATCCTAGTACTGTAACGAAGCGTCGTTACTAATTGATATTATTGCCCAAGTAAGTCACCTCTACCGAAATAAAGGAATCAAACTTTGGTACACTATGTGTATAAAAACCCGACAGCAGAGTGTAGCTCCTGATAAGCGAGTCCGCGTTCCGGCGACATTCTCAATGACATGACGTGTCAACTTCAGAGTATAAAAGGAGGCCGGTCTCCCATCTGAAAATCACTTGCGAGGAGACCACCGTAGCTGAAGCAGTAAACCCGAGATACCGAAAGTAGAGTTTTTCCATTTAATCCGATAAATGGAGAGTAAGTATATTCTCGACTTTGCTAACTAATAATTTTTCCGTAAAGATTCAATTGCCGAATTTACATTTCAATAATTCTAGAAAACAGTCCAGTGTTGACGATTGTTTTTCCTGAATATATTGGGAAACGCCGTACTGTTCATAATTAATTATTATTTTCCGTCACTATTTGAATCTGAATTTACATTTCAATAATTCTAGAAAACAGTCCAGTGTTGACGATTGTTTCTCCTGAATATATTGGGAAACGCCGTACTGTTCATAATTAATTATTATTTTCCGTCACTATTTGAATCTGAGTTTATTTCAATAATTCTAGAAAACAGTCAAGTGTTGACGATTGTTTTCCTGAATAGATAGGGAAGCGCCGTACTGTTCATAATTAGTTATTATTTTCCGTCACTATTTGAATCTGAGTCTATTTCAATAATTCTAGAAAACAGTCAAGTGTTGACGATTGTTTTTCCTGAATATATTGTGAAGAGCTGTTCCGTTCATGATTTAATAATATTTTCCGTGAAGAATCAATTTTTGTTTTAATTTTCAATCAAATTCTACGAGACGATTCAGTGTTGACAGTCGTTTCATATGAATGCAATGATGAATACCAGTTTAGTTAACAATTAGGAATTTTCGTAAAGAGATTGAGTTCCATTTCAAGTTAGGGATTCCCCGTGAACAATTTAATAGTAATTTGTTCTTCCGAACACTGATTCCGTATTTCTATTAAACCAAAAGATAAACCGAGGCGTAATAAATTGTCATAAGGAGAGACACAGTAGTACACGGGTGCTTGGTCACCTCTCAAGTAAACAGATTTCCGAGTCGAATTCAGGAAGACGTGTACAATCTGATATTCTCATTTCTTACATCGTGTTAGGGTATATTGACCTAATCGAGATACCAGCTGTTAGTGAGCCTGATAAAAAACTTTCGGGGAATCATTTGGATTTAATAATCGAATAGCGTATATCATATAGGGATGACCGAATATCACTGTCTTATAAATGTTGTCATTTCCAGTGAAAACTCTGTATAGATATTTTGATTGTTGATAATTGTATATAATATTGTAAATAGTTAATGATTTATTTCTTTTAATAAATAGCTACAAAGGTTTGTCATCATTTTATTCAAGGCAAAGACATTATTCTTCTGTAGGAAGAGCATCTCTCAAATACCAACCACAAAACTAAACTAGAAGAACTCTGACCTTCTTACTTGTAAGAAACCCAGGCAGGTCTGCTAAGGTACATGACCGTACCGTAACCTTAGGGGACAACTAATCTTCCACCAAAATTAGTCATTTGGGCGGGAGTTGGTTACAGTACAAGATACATAGGGTGGTCTTATTAGACAAACGTGCAGTAAAGTTTGATGAGGGTTAATACAAAACAAATAACCAAATTACTGCTTATTGGGTAGACATATATTTATTAAGCTGTCACGCCGTTTGGGAGTTAATACAATTGACATTATCAATCCACGTGTCTATTTCATTTCAAGCAAATCAGATCTTTATGCTACTGGCAAATTACAACATTTCAATTAATTTTCTTTCAGATACTATTTAATTATTATTCTTTCAAGTCACATGGTTTAGTAATATTAATTCAGTCACATGTTAACTATGTGCTAATTTAAATACAATTGTAATTGTTTAATTCTTTCAGATTAAATTTTTGCCTAAATTGATATCTCGTCAAGATATCAATTTTGTAATAGTGTTTTTACAATTTGGGAGAGATAACATTATCGGTGGTGGAATAACATGGTTATTCCAACCGGCGGTGTTGCTTGTCCTTTTGATCTCAAGTCAGGTACTGTTCGTTCTTTGAAATTACAGGGTTTGAAGATCTGAGGTCTCTCACCCCTTCATTCCAAGACGGTTTAGTGACTTTCCTGACAGGACCGGCTTCCAGTTCCTACGAGTTCCAAGGAGGGTAACATTTTCTTGTTTGAGTGACCATAATTTCATTATCTGATTTTGTTGTTTAATCGAAGTTGTATTCCACAGATTTATATATATATATATATATATATATATATAGATATATATATATATATATATATATATATATATATAGATCATTGATGAACACAATGCGATTCGACGCCCTACCATAGATCAACTATTCACGCACATTTATCTAAAGTTCAGTCGTTTTTTGAAGTAAGGATTGTAGGTTAGTACTGCTATGGTTGGTAGTCAAATAAATCATACATATATAATATATATAGATTGAACCATAGGCGGGATTCGAACCCACATTTCTGGATTTCTAGTCCAGGGTGTTTACCAATTACACCACTTCGGTCCTGTTAGATTTTTATATTTTTTAAATATAAACCTCTGAAAGGATAGTAGATCACTGATGAACACAATGCGATTCGATGCCCTACCATAGATCAACTATTCACGCACATTCATCTGAAGTTCAGTCGTTTTTTGAAGAAAGGATTGTAGGTTAGTACTGCTATGGTTGGCAGTTACTTGACAGTTCTTATTCAAATGACAGCATCCCGGTTCTTATATATTTCAATAGAACTGACTGAGAATTGTTCTGGTTAATTATAAACAAGTTCAAAGTTTCTTTGCCTAATTGGCCACTATCGTGTATGGTTCAATCTTTTACGTTTATTCATCTTTATAATCCTATGTTAAATTATCTAAGTTATCATCATAATTCAGAAAATTTAATTCTATATCCCTTAAATTACATACACGATAGTGGCCAATTAGGCAAAGAAACTTTTGAGGATCGAAACCACACAACGCGGATCAATACCCGAGAATCCAGTTCTACATATATATATATATATATATATATATATATATATATATATATATATATATATATATATATATATATATATATATATATATATATATATATATATATATATATATATATATATTCATAAAGGGTACGTTGTAGCCTCCAAAGTAGATACTGGGGGTACGTATCACCTCATATATGACGTTGTCACCTCCGAATTCGGAGGCGACAACGTTCTCGCATGTTTTCATTGCGTTTGGCCTCAGTAGGCTTTCCAGAGCCCTAAACCGAAATTTTTGTCGGAGGCCACAAAGTAGTCTCTATACTCACAAAAGAAATTTTTAGTTCCAGTATATACCGCTGGCGCTGGTGTTGAACAAAACTTATGGGGAGGGCACGTTGTCGCCTCCGATTATATAAATCTTATTTTTGCATCACATACGTTACGCTGCCGCCTCCGCTAAATGGCAACGTCGGGAAAGAGGTAATGTTCGTATTATTTCTATGAGTATGTGAAGCTCGCGGAATCATAAAATGAGTGCAGTCACATATAACGATGTCATCAAAAACTAAGATGTTCTAAAAATATGCAGTCAGTACCAACAATCATTTAACATTTACAAGCCAACAAATGTTATGACTGTATATAGTATCACACTATTCAAGGAATATTTATGGTAACATAACCTCTGAATGTTCTTCATAATTTTCATTCGTTTATAAATTAGAATGCACCTAAATATTCAACACATATCTAGTATTTTGAAATAATTCAATTCTTAATGTGGTATATCCTCGATATTTTAATTTGTACTGCTTTCCATTGAAGGCTGATATTATTCAAAGATAGCATTATGTGAAGTTATCTCATCCGAGCGAGTCTTTACATTTCGCCGACATCTTCGTTGGCGTAGTGAGAACTGGATATATCGTCACTGTGGACATTCGGCTTATGCTAGTTGCGCTTTGATTGTAACAATCGAACATAACAGTGAATATGTTCGTGCATAGTCGAATCATAATGTTAAAAATGGGAAGACGTGATGCGGCTCTTTGCAAAAATAAAGTAAAATTCACAGGAATAGGTCTCCCGGATACAAAATTATGGTTTGGGTGTGCTTTCTCGGCACTTACCTACTTGGAGTAGTAGGGGAACAATCAAAATTTGAGTTTTTTCGTTTCTAAAGGACCACAGCGAAATTCATAATGTAAAGAATGCTCTTTTCATAATACAGCTCTCAAAAAATCGATAGTGGAAGCCGTCACTTTATGGTAATTTATCATTTTGATTATATGAAAAAATAACTATTTTGTTTTTATACCACTTTTATTGATGATAACGTGGAAACGTAACTATAGTTTCAACACCGAAGTGCCATCATCAAACAATTAGAAAATTATGAAGAAATAAATGAAACAGTTCAAGTATGGATAGAGTAGAGTTGAGTATTGTTGAGATTAACGGATCAACAAAAATTCCAAAAATAGGTACATCCTAGGAAAGCACAGTATTATATAGTAAACATAGCAGCAATTTGTGAATCAGTGTGATTATAATTTAATATTCTAAGATTTATTTGAAGAGCGGTTTGAAAGACAGTACAGTATTACATAGTAAACAAGGTAACAATTTGTGAAATAGTGTGATCATAATTTAATATTCTAAGAATTATTTTAAGAGTGGTTTGAAAGACACATGAAAAGATCACTTCGATATAGGTCCATTGAGGATATTTTTATTACAGTTCTTGACACCTTTATAAATTTCTATCGATTCTAATGTATTCAATTTAAAACCTCTGGTTTGGTTATGTGAAATGCTTTGGCTATCTAAGTTAGGGAAACTATGACCAGTTTGTAAAAAATGATTAGCAAAGGTTGAGTCAGGTTTGTTGAGTATAAACGAGCGGAAATGTTCTTCGAATCTTAATTTGAAATTACGACAAGTTCTACCTATATAAAAGTCATCACGGTCAGGGCAAATCATCTTATAAACTCCAGGTTTTCTATATTTATTGGTTTTGTCTTTGGCGTTGTATAAAAGATGGGAAAGTTTATTTTGAGGTTTGAAACTGATTTTAAAATTATGGCTTGATGAAATGTTAACAATATGTTCGTTCACTGTACCAAAATATGTCAAAGAAATGAATTTAGTGGTTACATCTATGTGTTTTATACGCGGATAAATTTAATAGAAAGTTAATTGTTGTTGTTTGCGATATATTAGTTTAATTATTTGATCTACCGGAAAACCATCATCGATGGCTATTTGTTTTATCGTGTTCAACTCAATAGTGAGGTGTTCTATTGACAACGGTATCGAAAATGCTCTATGGATCATTGAGTGATATGCTGCTAATTTATGGGTACGAGGGCTAAACGATGAGTTCGGAATAGTAATGTCTGTACAAGTGGGTTTCCTGTAGATATTGAAGTTTATTTTATTATGGTCGCGTATTAGTGTTAAATCCAAAAAGTTTAATGTTCTATCTTTTTCTGTTTCCAACGTGAATTAAATTTTTGGGTGAAGTTGGTTAATAAATGAAAGTAAGGAATTTAATTGTCTGGATGTTCCTTTGAAGAAAGCAAGTACATCATCTACATATCTATACCAAAATTGAATACGTTTTCTTGCTAATGTGCAGTTCATAATTTTGTCCTCCAGATCAGACATAAAAATGTCTGCTAATAGTGAACTCAATGGGTTACCCATAGCGAGACCTGAACTCTGTACATACAATTTATTATTATATTGACAATAGTTTTGACTCAAGCATAGGTCAAACGCGAGTTCTATTTTATTTTGAATTAAAGGGCTAATATGTGATCTATCTAAAATGCTTCTGATTAGAGACTTACATTCTGAAGTTGGAATATTTGAAAACATGTTTGAAACAACAAAGGAAACTAAAAAACCGTTGGTTGGTATATGGTGTGTTTTGACTAATTCGGACAATTCGAGAGAATTTTTAACAGTAAATTTAGGTTCAAAATTAGTGAATTTCTTGAATTTCTGATTTAATTTGATTGCAAGGTCCCTTTTCGGACTATTGATGTGAGACACTACATGTCGTACGGGGGCATTTTCTTTATGATTTTTAATAAGTCCGTGTAGTTTAGGAGAGCAAGGACTGCTATTAATGAGTTTATATTTTTCGAAACCACTGTCAAATAAAATTTCACCATTTTGTAGGAATTGTTTTGTTTTTAATTGAAAAAGGTTAGTTGGGTCTTTACGTATTTCGTTTAATTCTGCTTGGATGAATACTGACATTTTATCCTCATAATCTTGTTTGGGGATGATTGAATGAACTTCGCCATCTTATATACAACGCCAAAGACAAAACCAATAAATATAGAAAACCTGGAGTTCACAAGATGATTTGCCCAGACTGTGATGACTTTTTTATAGGTAGAACTTGTAGTAATTTCAAATTAAGATACGAAGAACATTTTCGCTCGTTTGGACTCAACGAAACTGACTCAACCTTTGCTAATCAGTTATTGCAAACTGGTCATAATTTCCCTAATTCAGATAGCCTAAGCATTCTACATAACCAAATCAGAGGTTTCAAATTGAATACATCAGAATCGATAGAATTTTATAAAGGTGTCAAAAACTCTAATAAAAATATCCTAAATGATCACTTAGTCCTATATCGAAGTGATCTTATTATGTGTCTCTCAAACCGCTCTTAAAATAATTCTTAGAATATTAAATTATAATCACACTTATTCCCAAATTGGTATCTCGTTCACTATGTAATACTGTACTGTCTTTCAAACCGCTCTTCAAATAATTCTTATAATATTAAATTATAATCACACTAATTCACAAATTGTTGCTAAGTTTACTATGTAATACTGTCCTTTCATAGGATCTACCTGTTTCTGGAATTTCCCTTGATCCCTTAATCTCAACCCTACTTTACTCTACTCTATTTATACTTGAACTGTTTCATTGATTTCTTCATAATTTTCGGATTGTTTGATAATGGCACTCCGGTGTTGAAACTATAGTTACGTTTTCACGTTATTATTAATAAAAGTGGTATAAAAACAAAGTGGTTATTATTTCATATAATCAAAATGATAAATTACCATGAAGTAACGGCTTCCACCACGGCAACACAAGCCAAAGAATTCCATATGTTATCGAAGAAACAGCGAACGAGTCAGAATATTTGGTTTAATCAACAGTGCTTACATTTGAACATCACACCCAAGTATATCAGTTTAAAAACCAGGACGAAATTCAAAGCAGCAAAGAACGTGTTGAAAAAAGCGAGGATCATTTGGCTTAAAGAAGAAAACAAAAATCTCTACAGAAAACGTTCAGTGATTCCACATTACTTGAAGGTATTACACTCTGAATTATCTTATAAACTCCATCCTGTCGAATTCGATTTATTTTTCGATTATGTTGCATTAGTAAATTCATTCACACTAAATATCTCACACAGTCAAAGAAGTTAAATAATCTTCTGAAATGTAAACCGGTCAATAATCACCCCCAAGAAATAACAAATTTCAAATTTAGTGAGAGAATTATTAATTACTCCAAAACCATATTCTCAAAAGAAGAACTTTGTTCACTCAATAAGGGACCAAAGTATTCTCCACATATTCAAAGTAACACTTTTCTAGAAACTAGTATTGCTGAGGTAGAATTAGCCTTAAAAAATATTAACGCGAATAAATCTAAATTAACAAAATTAGAAATAGGAAAATCACCAACTAAAAAACAATTCAATCATATAGATACATCTGAAATCAAATCAATTATTCCAAAACTGAAAGAAAACAATGTAACCCTTATAAAGGCAGATAAATCGAATGCAATAATAATCATCCCTAAACAAGATTATGAGGATAAAATGTCAGTATTTATCCAAGCGGATTTAAACGAAATACGTGAAGACCCAACTAACCTTTTTCAATTAAAAACAAAACAATTCCTACAAAATAGTGATATTTTATTTTAGAGTGGTTTCGAAAAACATAAACTGATTAATAGCAATCCTTGCTTATTAAAAGTCAACAAGAAAATGCCCCCATAGGACCTGTAGTGTCTTAAATCAATAGTACAACAAGGGACCTTGCAATCAAATTAAATCAGAAATTCACTAATTTTAAACCTGAATTTACTGTTAAAAACTCTCTCGAATTGTCCGAATTAGTCAAAACACACCATATACCAACCAATGGTTTTTCAGATTCCTTTGATGTTTCAAACATGTTTTCAAATATTCCAACTTCAAAATGTAAGTCCCTAATCAGAAGCATTCTAGATAGATCACATATTAGCCCTTCAATTCAAAATGAAATAGAACTCGCGTTTGACCTATGCTTGAGTCAAAACCATTGTCAATTTAATAATAAATTTTATGTACAGAATTCAGGTCCCGCTATGGGTAACCCATTGAGTCCACTATTAGCAGACATTTATATGTCTGATCTGGAGGACAAAGTTATGAACTGCACATTAGCAAAAAAACATATTCAATTTTGGTATAGATACGTAGATGATGTACTTGCCTTCTTCAAAGGCACATCCAGACAATTAAATTCTTTTCTTTCATTTATTAACCAACTCCACCCAAAAATTGAATTCACGTTGGAAATGAAAAGATAGAACATTAAACTTCTTGGATTTAACACTAATACGTGACCATAATAAAATAAACTTCAATATCTACAGGAAACTCACTTGTACAGACATTACTATTCCGAACTCATCGTTTAGCCCTCGTAGCCATAAATTAGCAGCATATCACTCAATGATCCATAGAGCATTTTCGATACCATTGTCAATAGATCACCTTACTATTGAGTTGAACACGATAAAACGAATAGCCATCAATAATGGTTTTCCGGTAGATCAAATAATTAAACTAATAAATCGCAAACAACAGCAATTAACTATCTATAATATTTATCTGCGTATAAAACACATAGATGTAACCACTGAATTCATCTCTTTGACATATTTTGGTACAGTAAGCGAACATATTGTTAACATTTTATCACGCCATAATTTTAAAATCAGTTTTAAACCTTAAAATAAACGTTGCCATATTTTATACAACGCCAAGACAAAACCAATAAATATAGAAAACCTGGGGTTTATAAGATGATTTGCCCAGACTGTGATGACTTTCATATAGGTAGAACTTGTCGTAATTTCAAATTAAGATTCGAAGAACATTTTCGCTCGTTTAGACTAAACAAACCTGACTCAACCTTTGCTAATCATTTTTTATAAACTGGTCAGTTTCCCTAACTTAGATAGCCTAAGCATTTTACATAACCAAACCAGAGGTTTTAAATTGAATACATTAGAATCGATAGAGATTTATAAAGATGTCAAAAACTGTAATAAAAATATCCTCAATGTTCAGTTAGACCTATATCAAAGTGATCTTTTCATGTGTGTTTCAAACCGCTCTTAAAATAATTCTTGGAATATTAAATTATAATCACACTATTTCACAAATTGTTACCTTATTCACTATGTAATACTGTACTTTCTTTCAAACCGCTCTTCAAATAATTCTTAGAATATTAAATTTTAATCACACTAATTCACAAATTGCTGCTATGTTTACTATATAATACTGTACTTTCCTAGGATGTACCTATTTTTGGAATTTCCGTTGATCCCTCAATCTCAACACTACTTAACTCTACTCTATTTATACTTGAACTGTTTCATTTATTTCTTCATAATTTTCTAATTGTTTGATAATGGCACTTCGATGTTGAAACTATAGTTACGTTTTCACGTTATCATTAATAAAAGTGGTATAAAAACAAAATAGTTATTATTTCATATAATCAATGGAGCTCTCAATATTTTTTCCCAAATCTGCGAACTTCATTGTTTAAACAATGACAAATTACAAAAAAAAATTGTTTCTGAGTAGATACAGTGGACGCGTTCTGGGACAGGAAGTGTGACGTCACTTCCGGTCTGTGCTCCGATGTTTGCTATTTCCAGGTCTCCACTTCCGGTCTGCGCTGGCGATGTATGTTATCGGGTAGATAACGTTATCGGCTAGATAGCGTTATCAGTGATTGTGAGTCACCCATGCTGGCGATGTGTGTGTAATTAGTGTTATCGGGTAGATAACGTTATCGGGTAGATAGCGTTATCAGTGATTGTGAGTCACCCATGCTGGCGATGTGTGTAATTAGTGTTATCGGGTAGATAACGTTATCGGCTAGATAGCGTGATTGCGAGTTTGGTCTACGTATAAATAGAAATGCTTAGTTTGAAATATTAATCTTATCAATGAGGTCATCAACAAGTCGTAACTTGTGTGTGGTAGATAATAGAGTCATTGTATTCAATTTTAAACGGAAACAGATAACACTTTGTTTTGCAACCAACTGATTGGTTGATATTTTATCTACGAGAAATGCTTAGTTTGAAATATTAATCTTATCAACAACAAAATGAAAACGTAAACTGTTTCTTGTGCTGATATTGATAACTCAGCAAATTATCGTGGGAATGTGTCACGTAGGCAACTGTAGGAATCGCGCGCAGCGTAGATAAGAAGGTGGAAATGGTATTGTCTCGAATATAATTTAATCATTACACATTTGATTCTCTAACGTGCAACTCGTGTTTTTTGTGTGGTGCAATTTGAGGTAAGTCTATATTATTATTTGATTGAGAAGACTCTCATTTCAAGTTGATATATTCCAAATGAATATGATTCGTATGATAATAAAATCGATTTAGGGAACTTTTATTTCAAATTGTCAACAAGCTAGCTCTCCACTTAAATTCACACACCGATTATTACATTTACTTACTATTGTACACTCAGATTCACACCGATTATTACCACTATTGTTTTCTCGACCGATGTTTTGGAGATATACCGAATTCTATTGAGTAATATTTATCCTTGTTCAATTTGTGGTAAGTCTATATTATTATTTGATTGAGAAAACTCTCATTTCAAGTTGATATATTTCAAATGAATATGATTCGTATGATAATAAACTCGATTTAGGGAACTTTTATTTCAAATTGTCAACAAGCTAGCTCACCACTTAAATTCACACCGATTATTACATTTACTTACTATTGTACACTGAGATTCACACCGATTATTACCACTATTGTTCTCTCGATCGATGTTTTGAAAATATACCGAATTCTTTTGAGTAATATTTATCCTTGTTATAGATATATCATAATGAGCATGGAAGCATTAAACTCGTGTTCTCTATTACAGAGATTTCCTACGAAAAAAGTTAACCAGCTCGAAGAAGGTAAAGTTTATAAGATAACTAATGCGAAAATTGTCAACACCCGGTTTGGAGAATCTGTGCTAGCAGAGATTGACGATTTTGGTGTTTTCCTCCCAAAACGTTTAACACCACTACTCAAACCTCTGTTGGATCGCATGAATGAAAAACAATGCATAGGACTGATTTATAGAGGAGAGGAACATTTTGGGAAATCGAATCCAGCAGCAAAAATCGAGTTCCGAGAGATTCAGGGAGCGTTCGCAGACTTCAAAATGGTGGGTGTAAAGTAAGATTTTTGTTCTATCATTATCATGGACTCTATTTCAAAGATTAGCACCGAAATTGTTAAAATTATCGATCAGGCTCAAGAAGATTTGTATAAGTCAAAATTCCCCCCTCAGGAAACAACGAAATGGATAGAGTTTTGTACGAAATATATCCGTACTTTCTCGAGACATTTGATGAAAGATGATTTGAATTTAGCTAATAAGAATCAACTTCAGACAAATATCGGTCATATAAAGCGTTTCAAAATTTTTTTACAAATTAGAGATAAACCATCTATATCAAATAAGAATCGCAGTGATAGAATCAGATGGGAGGATGGACAGTCTGCTTTTAAATGTAGAATAAGAACTGGATTGATTATCAATATTTCGCATTTAGACCCAATTAATTTTTTATATGATGCTTTTCATCTTTTCAATACTAGAATCTCCAAAATCCTTCATGAATATAATTTTATTAAAGTTAATTCAACATTTTGTGGCGAGTACATTAAAGGGAACGTTAACGATGAACTTATTCAGACAGATCTTAAATATTTTCATACACGATCAATAGGAATAGATAATACAACAAATTTATTAGAATGGTATAAAGATAATATTATTGAGAAACTTTCTACAAAATTAGAAGAATTCCAAGAGAAAGATTCAAATTGGAGTCTCAGAAATATAGTAAGTCTGCAAATAAATATCAATAAACATGAGGTAATTAATTCGGGATCTTCCTATATAGTTCTTCCTAAAGAAATTGCGGATAAACATGCTGTTATCAATGTTAAAAATTATGATGAGTATTGTTTCGCTTGGGCAGTAACAGCTGGATTGCATCCTGCTATTAACACAAATTCAAGTCGAACATCTTCATATCCTCATTTTAGTACTGTTTTAAATATACAAAATTTAACTTTCCCGATGCCTATTTCACAAATCCATTTATTCGAGAAGCTGAATAATATAAGCATTCACGTTTTTGTGTTAGAATTATGCGATAAAACGGATGGTGCTGCTGATAAGGAAAAATTAAAGGTTCTCCCCGCATATCTATCAAAAAATAAACTAGAAACACACTTTAATTTGTTGTTGATTCAGGATAAATATTATCGCGATGTAGAATCTTCAGATACATCGAATTTTGTTAATCCAATAGTTAAATTCCATTATTGCTTGATTAAAAATTTAGCTCGACTTATTAATTCGCAAATTACTACTAGAAATAAAACTTATTTATGTGAACGTTGTTTGAATAATTTCAAGAGCGAGATAAAATACAAGACTCATATCGAAGATTGTGGAGAAATAAATACATGTAAAATAAAATTCCCTAAAGAAGATCATTTAGTTTTCAAGAATCATTCAAATAAAATTCCAATGCCATTTGTGATTTATTTCGATTTTGAGGCTCTATTGCTACCAATCCAAAATTGTTCTCCATCAAATTCAGCTTCATACACCAACCGAAAACAATTACATGAAGCTTACAGTGTAGGCTATTATCTGAAATGTTATTTCGATGATTCCATTTCGAAATATGATAGTTATAGAGGTTCAGAACCAGCCAAATGGTTAACCGAACAATTAGACAAAATTAGTATATTCATAGAGAAGAAATTGAAGTGTAACATACCTATGAGTTTGAGTGCGGTTGATTTATCATCCATAATGGGGGAAACTAAATGTCATATTTGTGAAAAATGTTTTACCGATGGGGATATACGTGTAAGAGACCACTGTCATTTCACTGGGGTTTTTCGCGGCTTAGCACACCAACATTGTAATTTACAATATAAACATAAATTTATAGTGCCTGTTTTAGCTCATAATCTATCTGGGTATGATATGTTCCTATTGATACGAGATTTAGCTAAAGCGAACAAACAGAACATTCAAGTACTACCAATCAATAAAGAAAAATATATAAGTTTTACTAGAGGTTCCTTCTCTTCCCCAGTTAAATTCCGTTTTATCGATTCATGTAGATTTTTAAATACATCACTAGATGAGTTGGTGTCCTTTTTGAATGTCGATCAATTGAAAATTTTGAAGCGTGAATATAATCATTTGACAAACGATCAGTTCAAATTATTAACCCGTAAGGGGGTTTTTCCATATGAATATTTAGATAGTTGGAATAAATTGAGCGAACCAAATTTACCACCAATCGAAAATTTTTATAATAAATTGAAAGATGAATCAATAAGTAAAGGAGACTATGAACATGCTCAAAACGTTTGGCAAACATTTAATTGTAGTAATTTAGGTGAATATTCCGATTTATACTTGAAAACAGATGTTTTGCTATTGGCAGATGTTTTTGAAAATTTCAGAGCCAGATGTTTAGAGATATATAAACTTGATCCTACGTATAATTTCACTTTACCGGGCTTCTCATGGGAGTGTATGTTGAAATATACAAATATTTCTCTTCAGTTTCTAAAAGATATAGATATGATTATGTTTATAGAAAGGGGGATACGAGGAGGTGTTAGTCAATGTAGCAATAGATTCGCGGCTGCTAATAATAAGTATATGAAAGATTATAATTCACAAGAGGAAAGTAGCTATCTCATGTATTTTGATGTTTGTAATTTATATGGGTGGGCTATGGCGCAATATTTACCATATGATAACTTTGTATGGTACGATGATCTTAACATCGATGTAAGAGACATTTCGGATGAAAGTCCTGTTGGATATATTCTAGAAGTAGATCTAGAATACCCTCAGAAATTACATGACACCCACAAAGACTTACCGCTATGTCCATTGCACTCTACACCTCCCAATGCTAAACAAGCAAAATTATTATCGACGTTATACAATAAATCTAAATATATAATTCATTATAGGAATTTGAAACAATGTTTAGCGTTGGGGATGGTGTTGAAGAAGGTACATAGAATCCTTAAGTTCAGCCAATCCAATTGGTTGAAAGCTTATATCGATTTAAATACACGATTACGTGCAGCTGCAAAGAATAAATTCGAAGAGGCTCTTTTCAAACTCATTATAAATGCAATATTTGGGAAATCGATGGAGAACGTACGTAAGCATCGGAGCGTTAAATTAGTTAATAAATGGTATGGACCATTTGGAGCGCGATACTATATTTCGCAACCGAATTTCAATAGTAGTAAGATTTTTGATGAAAATTTGATGGCAATCGAGCAAAACAAACTCGAAATATTATTTAATAAACCAATTTATATAGGAATGGCTATTTTAGATATTTCAAAAACTTGTGTGTTTGATTTTCATTATAACTTTATGCTGAAAATATATAAAGATCCCGAAGCGATAAGGCTGTGTTATACAGCTACTGATAGTTTGATCTATCATATAATAACAGACGATGATATCTATGAGACCATTATGAAGAAAAACGTTCAAAAATTTGACACTAGCGATTACGCATTAGATAATATTTTTGAAATTCCACCTATAAACAAGAAAGTGGTCGGATTAATGAAGGACGAGAACAAAGGACATATAATGACAAAGTTCATCGGTTTACGCTCCAAAATGTACAGTTATAAGGTGGAAGGGAAAGAACCCGTTAAAAAAGCTAAAGGTATTAGAGATTCGGTTTTGAAATATTCTATAACTTTTGAGGATTATGTTAAATGTCTTGAAGGAGAAATCGAGATATATAGAGTCCAAAAATCTATCAGATCTTTTAACTTTAACCTCTACACTATAGAACAAAATAAAATTGCCCTCAGCCCTTTTGACAACAAGAGGTTCCTGATAAAGAATAGAACAAACACCTTACCTTATGGGCACTATTCACTATTATCTTGATGTTTGTTTCGATATGTTAATTTTGTTATTTGTATTCATATATTTTAATAAAAAATCTTTCTCTGATGTATGTGTTAATTTTAATATTTGTATTCATTTGTCTTAATAAAAAATCTTTCTATGATGTATGTGTTAATTTCAATATTTGTATTGATATGCTAATTGTAATTGTATTCATATGTTACATACTTGTTTTAATAAAAACTTTCTATGATGTGTGTTTTTTAATAAAGAAACAAAAACTGTTGATCATATTTTATTGTTCTAAATCATGCAAAACCTTATTTTTATAGTAAAATAACATTTCTTCAAGTGTATTGGTCAATAAACATTTTGGCGATGAAATATTAATAAAACAATATAAGAGTTCTAATGCACTGGCATGATTCCTCATGCTTTTTATCACATCAATAACATTGTGATAGTATGAAGAGAAATCAAATTGTTCAAGAAAAGACACTCGATGTGATAACACTCCATCGTTGATATTAATAATTTCTCGAACATCTTCCTCACACAACCAAAAATGAATACCATGCTTCGTAACTTGAAGTACTTTTTCAATATTGTCCCACACAAGTTGAACTATTTGGCAATATTCATCGGATGCTATGGGGGCAGGATCGAAATCTGTTTGTAAACTTGAGAAGAAATCGCTGATTTTAGTTCGAAGAACTTCGATGAAGTCATACCATTCCAGCAGTCCAAAGGTGAGTTTACAATTTTGCGAAGAATGGATAAGTGATATTGTTGGTGCGAATATTCGCATAGGACTCAATCCACACTTTATTTCATAACCCCCCTCCAATGGGTATGTTGTATTCAACAATAGAAATTTTTCATCACGAATTAACATTTCAAACTCTTCAAACATTCGATCTAACTCGGAACTATCTTCGGATGTACCACCACTATCTTGGTACGACATTTTACTACAACTGAACTGATTGTTGGACATACAGCCTGAAGATCACACACGCACGCGCAGATCATATAATATCACTTCTAGCAATCCAACTTTTCTCCTTTATTCCCAACCATTTGACGTACATTTTATCATCTTTTTTCCGAAGCACTTTCTCAATCAAAAAGACATCAGGTTGTTTGGTCTTCTGCAATTCTTCCTCGTAGAAACAACCGCTGATTGGGGAGTTCTTCATATCCTCGAGTAGATACGTGACTGGGTTAGTGATTTTAACTTTTATAATTTTGAAGAGCTCCGCCGACCAATTAGGCGTATATGATTTTTCGAAAATATGTTTGGCTTTGCTTATACGTACCACATCGCCCACGTTGAATTTATGTGGTAAAGCCAACTTGAGGTGTGAGTAGGATTCAATATCATGCTCTCATTTTGTTTTGTCACCTTGAATGGAGCCATATTTATAGTTCTATGTTTACGTTTATTATATTTTTCAGTGATTTCTTGAAGTATATCAATCCATCTGTATTTTCCTTTCAAACTAAATTGTTTGTAGAGCGCTTCTTTCAAGGTTCGAATAACACGTTCAGCAATGGCGGCTTTCTTCACACTATACGTATTATAATGGTTGATTTTGTGTTTTTTCATCAGCTCGTCAAAATGCTTATTAAAGAATTCTTTATCTTGGTCGCTTTGCAGATTCCAAGGTTTACGTCCTCCTCCCTCAGTCAATATAGAATTAACTGCTTTCCGAACCTCGTCGGCTGATTTCGTTTTCAATGGACGAGTCCACACGAATTTCGAGAAGCAATCGATCATCACCAAAATATACTTGAATCCTCGATTTTCACGAGCATAATTACCCATTTCGGCTAGATCCATCTGCCACAAGTCATCCAGTCCCTTCAAAATTGTACGACGACGTTTGAAATTTTTTCGGGCTGGCTTATGAATCTCATCGACAACTTGTTGCATCGTTTTTCAATTATTGTCTAGTTGGAGTTATACGTTTCGGGTTGGTTGATGGGGTGGTAGCATCATTTGGTCTTTTCTTCGAGGGTGTCGTCATACGTTGTTCCAACGCCAGCAGCCTACTCACAATATTCTCCTGATGTACATCCATTATGTTATAATCTATAGTGATCTTGTTCAATTTATCATTATGATCACGCAAAATAACGCGTTGACTCTTATGATATGTTTCGAAATTATCAGTGAATTTCTTGAAGATATCGAGTACATAAGCGGTATTAGCTACAACGGTTTTGAGATCCTTATCAGTTTTCTTCTTGTATTCATCCAATTCTTTATGTAAACTCGTGAAGCTAGCATCACTTTGATTTTTGTGCGATTGTATGTTGATGGAGAAACTACTCATCTCTCCAATTAATTTCTGAATCTTATGTGAAAAGTCATCGTTGAAGATGCGCTCCAAGTTCTCCCCAATCTTCGCACTCACATCATCGACATAAATCTTGCTTGCAACATCGTTCTTGAATGTGGGCCTTTTCACATTACAAATTTTCACGTTCTCGATATCTACATCGCCATCTGGTGTACGAGCTAGAACGTGTGAAAACATCGATTGTCGAAGAGCGTTGATGCTGGTTGAACCACCAATCACAGATCTTCGTCCAAACTTATCAAGACTCATCGTGTAAATGATATGAAACAGTAATGAACACACACTAATATATGATATCGGCTTCTCGTAGCTCATTTATTATAGCGACTATCTCATTGTCGTGAGATGTATTCCCAGCTTGTTGAGATGCCATCAAAAGACTCAGTCGTTCCACAAGTTCGTTTGGATCGTCCCAGTACACGTACTCCACTGGTTCGTTGTTATATGTCAATTGCATACCGCTACCGAGAGCTTCCTCATGAATTAGAGGTCGAATTATTTTAATGTACTTGTATCTTCGAGTACCTTTCAAGTTTCCAGCACTATTTCTGTGGGGATTTGTCAAGTTCAGAATCATCCTGTAATTCATCTTATCTTTCTTGGTGAAATTTCTAGGTTTGTCATAGAATATAAGTTCACACAGACCGACGGTACTTTTGAATTTTCTTCCTTGTGTCACGATAGTATCTCTATTTTTGAAATCGATTAATTTACCTCCTAGCAACCATGACAACAAACTAGCATCGTAAACTGGGCCATAAACTTTATCGACTTTTCTACTCCCCGACCAATAATCACCGATATATTTTTGAATTAACTCTGGGTAAGATTCTAATACGTCATACTCATCATCATCGCTGTCAGACTCTTCAATAACAGTTTTCATACTTGCATCGCTTACATCCAATACCGTTTCTCTTTCATCTTCCTCCTCTTCCTCCTCCTCCTCCTCCTCTTCATCCGCATCATCCTTTTCTTGCTTGATTTCACGTTTAATCAATGGTGTATTATTGGATTTGATTATTTCCCGAAGTGGTTCCGATATGGGTTTAAATAATTTATTGATCGACTCGTCCTCTTCCGTTTTACCCAGTTTCAATGTGAGATATTTCTTGCGTATAGATTTGTGATTTTTTTTGTGTATTTGCTGAAGATTTCACGTTCACACTTTAATATATACATCGAAACCTTTGCGGTATCTTCCATTGTTCAAATCGAAATCTTTAGCAATTATCAATGTTCCAAATTTCTCCATCCAACACATAGAACACATCTTTTTGAATCGATCGAAAGTAACGTCTGGGGATACGTGCTCATCAAACACATGTTTTAGATTTATTTCATCCTGTTTAAATAACACGATCAGGTTAGAATTATCGCGAATCAGTTGTTTAGGAATTTTGGAGTATGTCTGACATAGATATGATGCGTCAATGTTTCTATGTCTACACATCGAATAATATTTTCGAATTTTCTGTTGTGTCTCACAGGATATGTCATCAAAAATGAAGATAGAATTTGGTTTTGCATCGTTCGGACTTATAATTTCTTCATTTTCTTTATATGGGAAATAACCAACTCCTTTTACTCGTTCCAAAATCTCCTGCAACAGTATGTACTTATCTTGATATAATGACTTCGAGTATACGTAAACGTTTTCAAACTTGACACCATTTGGATTGAATAACAACGATAACATAACGTTTGTTTTTCCGCATCCGCTCGGACCACAAATTAAAGCACGAAAAGAGTTTGGTAACAGTTTACCATGTTTACCAATGCGATTAGTTCCAACTTTTAAATCTAAATTCTCGATTGGGAGTGTCTGTTCTTGTTGAACGGTCTTCATTGTGTGAACCATTTCTACTTAATGATAACGTATAAAAGGAAAAATCATCAGAGCGTATGCTCATTAACAATGTTGATTCATCAAGGTGAAGGTTTATTGAATACACTCATAAACAAGCTCCCGTTTGAATTACACATTCCTTCATATCAATTCTGTGGTCCTGGAACTAAATTGGAAGAGCGTCTTGCACGCGGTGATAAAGGTATCAATCCTCTAGATTCCGCTTGTCGCGAACACGATATAGCTTATTCACAAAACAAATCTCTGGAGGAACGTCATAAGGCCGATAAAATATTAGAGGACGCTGCTTGGAAACGAGTTAAATCAAGAGACGCTAGCGCAGGTGAAAGACTCTCTAGTTTATTGGTTACCGTTGGGATGAAGGTTAAACGAAAACTGGGTATGGGTATCAAGAAACGGAGGCGACAACGACGATGTTGTTTCCGGAAAGATATCGTTGGAAGCATCGCAAAGTCAATGGAGCCATCTTCTTCATTGAGAAAATCCGCTATGAACGCGTTGAAAGCTGCACGGATCGCGATTAAACGAGCTGGAGGTAAAAAGCGTATCAGAGTACCAAGAGTAATACCACTACCAAAATCTGGAGGATTCCTCCCACTATTACTACCCATCTTAGGAGCTCTAGGAGCCTTAGGATCGGTTGCAGGAGGTGCAAGTGCTATCGCAAATACGGTGGTTAACGCTAAAAATGCCCAAAAAAAGTTTGAAGAAGATCAACGTCACAACAAAGCTATGGAATCGCTGGGAAAAGGTTTATACTTGAAACGCAACGCTAAAGGAGGATATGGATTGTTTTTGAAGAAGCAACAAAAAAACTTCCAATAAAGCTACCCGATGATAGACCAATGTACGATCGAGATTTGATACGTTTCGCTAGAATTCTGAAAATCCCAAATTTTCGAGGTGTCTTTATGCGAGATACGCTACCGCACAAACCTAGACGTCGTGAATGTATCATTCTAAATTTGGACTTGACTAAAAACAATGGAACGCATTGGGTAGCGTTTAGAAAAATCGATAACGATGTAGAATATTTTGATTCTTTTGGAAATTTGAAGCCACCAAAGGAACTCGTTCGATATTTGGGCGAGAACGTTAGGATTTTCTACAATAACGACACCTATCAGAACTATAATCAAGTGATATGTGGACAGCTGTGTTTGAAATTTCTCAGTCACACTCGACTATTCGAAGACTAACAACCACACACCACCATGGATTTCACTTCTGCAGTAATACAATACATATGTGAAAATGAGAGTAGTAGTAGTGGGAGTAGTTTGAGGAGAATCATCGATTTTATTTATGGAAATTTGATCGAGGCTATCAATTAACCTACTAGCGAACTTACACGTAAGAATTTAACGTTTCTACCGATGGAATACATCCTGAAACATTTGGATGTGGTGTTTCTCAATCAGAATGAGGTTCCGGAACATATGTTTGATTACCTTTACCGTCATATGCAGTGTAAGGAACATGTCGATGAAGATTGCGATGGTCCACAACCCCCACGCAAACTATGTTCGCAATGTTTATCTGAGCAGATTTCCCACATCATGGAGAACGAGGAAATAACTCATCACGAGAAGCAAGTGTTGATAGAAGAAGTTTGCAAAGACGATCCATACTTTATGAGATCATACTTATTCCATCTATTAATGTTAAAATATAAATAGAGATGTTTCAATAAATTTTTATCAGTATCATGTCTCAGTTGTTCACGTTAACAAGCACCAACCATATATTCTCGTTTACACCGCAGAATTCGATTGTGCTGAGGCCAGACAAAAAATATTATTTAGCATTGTTGGGATTCAATTCATACAATTCCATACCCAATATAGAGAACGAGAAATTCTACTATTACGTAGAAGGAGATAAAACAAAAGCGAAGACTCTTGAAGCGATAACAATTCCGGCTGGAAACTATGAGATAAGCGATATCGAAGAATTTATCAGGAAAGAATTGAAGGTTAAAGAAGATATATTCTCGCTGAAACCGAATAACAATACGTTAAAGTGTGAAATATTTCATAAAAATCACGATATTTCGTTTGAAAAAAACGATAGTCTTGCTAAAATATTAGGATTTTCGCGGGGGGTATTGAAGAAGGGTGTGGTGCACGTGTCTGATTTATCTGTCAACATAATAAAAGTCACCAACATACGTTTCGAGTCGAACATTACAGTGGGAGCCTTCTATCGGAATAGACCTGCGCATACGATCTACGATTTTCCTATCACCATCTACCCCGGCTATAGGATTGTGGAGCGTCCGAAGAATCCTCTCTATCTACCAGTATCCGATATCGGAGAGATTACCAACATAACCGTACTAGCTTTAGATCAGCATTTGAAACCAATAAACTTTCGTGGTGAAGAAAGTATTCTACATTTACATTTACAAGAAGTATAAAAAATATGGGGTTGTTTGTGGACAACAACAACAATAAAAACAGTTCCCCCACCACATCATCATCAGTCTTCAACAAAACACCTAAAGTGCGTGACCTACTCACCAGAGCCAACATCGTAATTTTGAAATCATTAGGGTTTCGTCTTAAACAAGATGATGAATCGATTCGAAAAGCCGAGTACAGATCGATTACACCATTCGTCAAGCCGTTCAATAACAGCGATATCATAGAGTTTGGAATGAATCAAGTAGACGCTTTTTTTGCTATGCAAGATACTCTGTTGGCGATCAAAGGAAAAATCGAAGTTAATGGAGTGGGGAATGTAATATTGGTACCTAATTATGGACCTTTTCTTTTCGACTCGTGTTCCTACAGCGAGAGCGGTAGAGACATCGAAACTGTACGTGACCCTGGAATAGTTAGCGCGGTGCGAGGATTCACATGTTATTCTCCCACAGATTCGACGCATATGTCTATAGCCAGCTGGACTTATCCGGAAGAAAGTGTTATATTGAACGCAACAAAGTCGTTCAGTTTACTCATCCCACTCAAGCATATTTTCAACATTTTCAACGATTACACCCGAATCACGTTCGGACGACAAACGATTCGATTGGTACGTGCTCGAAACGATAACGATTGCGTTATAATTGAGAACGCGGCTACCACAGTCAAATTTCTGATCGATAGTATAGAATTGAAGGTGAAATATATCTATCCCAACGATCTAATCAGAGAGAAGCTATTGCGATCCATCAAAAGCGATTCTCCTATTCTATTCGCTTTCCGGAAGTGGGAGCTGCACGAGTTGCCTGCCATAACGGTCGATGCGAAGAGAGAAATATGGGCTGTGAAAACTAGCGCGTCCGTCGAAAAACCACGGTATGTTACCGTATTTTTTCAAACCAATAAACGTAACAATGTGAAAGCTAATCCTACAATATTCGATCATGTGGATATATCAAGTATCCGCTTATCGCTGAACGGAGAGTATTGGCCTAACGAACGGATGAACTTGGACTTTGCCAAGGAAGATTTCGTTCTAGCCCACCAAAACTATACCGATTTCTATCCTAGCTACACGAATTCCACAACAAAACATCCCATATTGGCTTATGATAAATTCAAAAAACGCGCGCTTTACATCATCGATTGTTCTAGACAAGAGGAGGCGGTAAAATCATCAACAGTCGACATACGATTGGAGATTGAAGCGGATAAAGGATTTCCAGCCAATACCAAGGCATATTGCATCATCATTCACGATTGCTTGATGGAATACTACCCCCTCACCGAAATTGTCAAGAGTCTCAATTAAACATCAGTCAGTCTAAATCGAAACTTCAAGCGAATCGCATCATCATGAGAATCGCATTAGTTGACATTCAGGGGTTCGTCATTGACGATGCCTTCCATCCAAAAGAAATGTGTATACAAATTGGATTCAAACGTCATTATTCTTTATTCAAACCGCACACATCTTATTCATCGCTAAATGCAAAGGAGCGAAAATCCGTGTGGTATTTACAAAAGTCTCATCATGGACTCGATTATGTATCTGGGAATGTGGATTATGAAGAAATAAATAATATTCTCAAATCGATTCTCTTGTGTGCAGTCGACTATATTTATGTCCGAGGACAGCAAAAAGCCGAATTTTTGAGAAGGAAGTGTATAGAATTGGATGTTCACCCACACATCGTAGATGTTCATAGTTTCGATGGTACTCAATGTGAAACGGGGAAATTCGAGCGAACAAACAATTTGACCTGTCTGAATCATCGTAATGACGGTGGAAAATACATGTGTGCAGTTCACCATGTGGATAAATTACAGCAGTGGCTTCTGAATAAAATACTACCTAAATGATATGTATTTTATTCTGAAATAAATATTATTATCAATCTTTTGTTTGTTTCAATAAAACACATCCTTTATATAATAATTATTATTTATTTAAATGGTAAATAGCTTTCTTCACATTTTTAACAAACATTTTCAATAATAACACTGATAAAGAAGATAAAATAACATACAAAATTGCGAAAATTTTGGGGATTTCTTCTTCTATTGCAGATGATGTCTTTTGTACGAGATGTGGTAAACATGGTGATTGTCGGATCATTTGCCATTCAGCCATATCCCCCTCACTTCGATCGAAGAATAAGAGTTTAAGTTTATAATGTATGGTTGTACGATTGTCTTGTGGGATGTCGAATGTGAATACCTCCAATTGGTTATCATTGATTTTTTGAAAATTCATCGGAATCCATTCGGTACGGTTACACTGTCCACCACCGCTGCCGACATCCTTCAGACAAATATAGATGCGTTCAACGTGTTGGGGAACGTTCGCGTATAAAATACCATTCAGAATTGTGGTTAGAATCACAAAATTTGTTTTTAACACCCCCACTCCCATCATCCTCACTGTTTACACTTAATTTGTTCAGCAGTCTTATAACTTCAATTTTATCTGCGTAAAAATTCAAGTCTCTTCTTAGTTTATGAACTTTTTCCACGAATTCGCAAAGTCTGCGTGTGTATTCTACAAAAGATATATCCATAATGATATATTTGTAGATTTACTAGATATCTATATTATTATTTTAAGAGCCACATAACATCTTCCTTCGTAAGAAATTCGAATAACTTCCAACTATTCGCACTAGAACACATAGGATTCACACTATTGGGGTGATGTAAACAGATGAATTCACAATTTCCTCGCTCTAATTTTGGACATCTACCTTTCAAATTCACCACTTCTACTCGATCTAACCCCAATTCTTGGAACGCTCCCCGTAGAAACTTAGCTTTTATCTTCCCACATACATAAACAGTAGCATCCGGATCGATATTTTCCTTCAAAATTTCATACAATTCATCATAATCCTGATAGCCAGAGGTCCATGGAATCCCATGATATTTTTCACAATGAAATATTTTCTTCATTTGCCTCTCAGATAGTTGATCCATCGATTTTGGAGGTTTGAATAGAAAATATTTCTCCAACCTTTTATCACAGTCCAACAAAGAGAGTTCCTTGATTTTATATACGTTTGCAGAAATCGGGAAACTTTGAATATCAACCACTATAGACGACATTTCAAACTAGAATGATAAACTATCCAAATATCTAGTTGCACATGCGCAGATCATTAACATATTTCTTTGATGTTATCGAAATTTCGAAAGAGTACGTCGAAGCACAAAATTTGTAGTGATGATGGACTTATTCTATAGTCGACCTCCCCTCCTATCTCAGAAAACAGTTGAAACATCTTAAAGGTGTAAGAATTTGAAGTATCTCTTCGGATGCTGCGCATGTCCATTATCTCACATCGGTACGGTAGAAGTGCGATCCGATAAAAATCATCATCAATATCATGTAGCACTCTAAAACAATCAAGTATATACGATCCTGGTTTCGGAACGATACCCGAAATTTGATGCAATATGATTTTTCCCATTCTTCTATGTTTATATTTGAACTGACCTTCTATATTCATATCGAATATCTTCCAATCTTCTGGAGGTGGATCGAAATCTCCTCCGAAATAGAAAATATCAGCATACGCCCAATCGGTTGAGGCCCCCACCAGGAAAGTTATGAATTCTCCAGCGATTATCCAATTTTTGGATGGTAATTGTAATTCTTCGAGGATTTCCATCATATTCGGCGGACATGCGCTTATTACGAATTTCTTCGCATCGTACACGGTGGTAAGCACACTATGAATAAAACTGTTGTATAATCGAGGAGACATTATCACGAACTGAGTTCGATTTATTTGAAGCAGTCACACACACCCTCTGCGCTATTGACTTTTTCAACCTAAAATATACAATCAAAACTAAATGGTATTCTTGCGGGTGAGAGATAAGAGGTCGATCGAACTGGTAAGTATACATGTAAAATAATAAAATCATGAACATTTTCAGATAAAAATGACGTGGGTTCGGATCCCTTTCAATCTTTCTCACCAAAGAATACCATTTTTTTTCATTTGATGTACACGTCGTAGACGTTATGATCGATTCACAACCGCCATAATACCTCGTTGACCACCTCACGTGATAGCTGCCATGACACCACGTGTCTAGTACCTTTCTTACAAACAACCTGTATATACAACATAACATACTCTTTACAAACCCCCTGTATATACATTCAAACAATAATTACAAACACCGAATGCCAATCGTCAGCAGCCTACGTGACACATTCCCACGATAATTTGCTGAGTTATCAATATCAGCACAAGAAACAGTTTACGTTTTCATTTTGTTGTTGATAAGATTAATATTTCAAACTAAGCATTTCTCGTAGATAAAATATCAACCAATCAGTTGGTTGCAAAACAAAGTGTTATCTGTTTCCGTTTAAAATTGAATACAATGACTCTATTATCTACCACACACAAGTTACGACTTGTTGATGACCTCATTGATAAGATTAATATTTCAAACTAAGCATTTCTATTTATACGTAGACCAAACTCGCAATCACGCTATCTAGCCGATAACGTTATCTACCCGATAACACTAATTACACACATCGCCAGCATGGGTGACTCACAATCACTGATAACGCTATCTACCCGATAACGTTATCTACCCGATAACACTAATTACACACACATCGCCAGCATGGGTGACTCACAATCACTGATATTGCTATCTAGCCGATAACGTTATCTACCCGATAACATACATCGCCAGCGCAGACCGGAAGTGGAGACCTGGAAATAGCAAACATCGGAGCACAGACCGGAAGTGACGTCACACTTCCTGTCCCAGAACGCGTCCACTGTATCTACTTTTCTGTCATTATCAAGGAACGCTATGTTGTAAATTGAACAATCTGATTTGATTCGAAGGTATTTAAAAAACGGGTCTTCTAAGATCAATTACAACCTTTTATCTTCAACCGTTAATTTGTCATTAACGAATTAATGTTTTGATTAACAATTCCTTTTTCAGAAAGTTATAACTATTTTCACATAATAGCTGAGAAATATTGAGTTTTCATCACAGAAGTTGTATTTCTATTATTCTTCGGATATATTGCATATTAAGCTAGTAACTAACAATTCAAAGAAACTGGTCTTTGGAAAGGTTTTTTCACTCAAAACCCCCTGCAATGGCTAAATATGGATAGTACCTATCAATCATATATCGTCCTACACAGAAATTATCAATTCAAAGCATTCGTTCAATTAATTAAAAAAGGCTACATGAACTACTCTGTAGTAAAATGTTGTATTAACAAGTGGTCTTCGAATCAATATATTGGCGCAAAATGAAAACTTCACTCCCAAGGAGACCCAAATGCTATAGTCGGAAGCTGAAATATCTATTTTTCCTGTGTTGCTTCGGTTTTCTCACAATTGTTTATTTAAATTTTGTGGAGCAAAACTTGAGTCTAATTGAAGGTAATACGTTGTTAACCTTACTACGATAAAAGTTTTACAAAATCCGTTAGATATTTTATATGTTTGCGTCACTTTCAAAAAGGTCAGTTTATCATCGCCTGACGGACAGTAGCGTATGGAAGCGCATGAGCGGTGTGAGCGACATATTCAAAATTCTAGCGGCAGAAATGGAGGTTTATTTTACTAAACGCCATTTATTAAGAACGGTATGGGCCGGTACATTTCTCTTGAGTTTATAGTAGGAAAGGAGGGGAATAATAATATGAACAGATTTTGACAAGTCTCTATTCACCACGTGCATTTCATGAGCTTACAGTGGTACGTTTTTCACAGAAATTATATGTTCACTCTGCGCCCATATGCAATCCCCCTCTAGCACTGCCTTTCGAATTTTGGATCTATCGCTCGCACCGCGTTATGCGTTCCCGTATATACGAGTGTAGGATATTTTTCTTCTGGCGGCGATAATCTGGTCTTTTTCAAACGATGCAAACATAAAATATTCAACGTATTTTATAGGACTTTTTTTGTAGTTAGATTAGCGTATTGCTTTTGATTTAAGTCAACAATTGCTCCTAAAGCAATTAAGTAAATACATAATTTTTGTGCAGGACCATATAGAACTGATAGTTATTATCCTTATCTAGGTACTGCAGGAGGTTTTGATTCAAAAAACCTCTTCAAAGGCTAGTGATTTACTACTAATGTTTTTTTCAATTGTTAATTAAAAGCTTAATGTGCAGAATAGCCAAACAATAAAAAAGTACAATTAATTTGATATATCCCAACATGTTTCAGCTACTATCGTCTAAAATTAACTGTTTGCTTCTTAGAAAAAAAATTGTTAGTTAAAACATTAATTTGTTAATAAGAAATTGAAGGTAGTAAGTGATCTTGAAAGATGTGTATTATAAATACCTCTAATTCTATTCGAGATTTCTTATTTAAGACTCACCGTTCCTAGATAATAACAAGAATAGGAAACATTTCGCAAATAAAACACCATTTAAACAGTGAAGTTCGCATATTTGCAAAAAATATTGAGTTTTATAATCAGCGTATTTTTCTATATTATAATCCACCATAATCTCGCTGCGGTCCTGCAAAAACTATTTTAAAAGTTACCCCGAATGACACCTATACTCTTTTGTAGGAGGAACATTGAACACGATCTCAGAAGGCGAGTTGTTCAGAATTACCTTGAAAAACAACTAAAAGCTGGTGCCTGATTGGAATCAGACAATTAGAAAAAAAAAATTCCAGGGCTGGTTGTCGAAATTCGAAGAATGTGAGGGTGTAGGTAGTGTACCAGGAGATATAGTATTCTCCTTCTGTAACATTAAAAGACAATGGAAAAAAATTTTGATCATATAAATAACTTTGATTCTATTTTATAATGCTCGATCAAACTTTATTAACGTATAATACCAGTATTAATGTTGTTCAGGAATGCAATTGTACAATAACGCATAATTTGCAATTATTGAGAATTGTGAAACTCTTTGCCTAGTGAGGTCTTTGCAGATGACTCAACTCAGAACTATCCACTCTACGTTCATATGCAATCCCCTCGACCGAAATTTCGTCACTTAAAAATATTGCTCGACACGTGCAGTGATCCCCTGCTCAATGTTGTTGACAGGATGGTTGAAGTTGTCGTCAGTACATTTTGGAACATGCGATTTTTTTCAAATATTTCTCAGAAATCAATAGAAAAAGCGTGAATCCCATTTTCCCAAAATTTACGGTTCTGATAACAAATTTAACTCTTCTTTCAAGATTTTTGAGCAAGGGTTACTACATCTCTCGTGTATCTGACTAAACTTGGTCGGGCGGGGAGATGCATATGAACGCAAAGTGCACATACAATTTGAATAGGTACCACTGTGGGCTAGTTATTAAAGACCTGTTACAAATGAAGTGTTTAGAGATTATAAGGTCCAAGTAATGAATAGCGACTTATTAACATCTGTTCATATTATCACCTCTCTCACTACGACAGACTCAAAAGAAATGTAGCTGCACTTACCGATTTTGATTTTGATTAATGGAGCTTAGGAAAAAGTCTAGCACTGCCGTTTCAATTTTGGTTCTATTATTCGCACCGCGTATGCGTTCTCGTATATACGAGTATACGCTATTTTTCTTCTGGCAGTGATAATGTGGTCTTTTTTTAAGTGACGCGAACATATAAGAAATTCAACGGATGTTATGGGACTTTTTTTGTAGTTAGAATAGCGTATCACCTTTAATTTAAGTCTACAATTGCTCTAACAAAGTTTTAAATCAACAATTGAGACACAAAACCGGAACAATAAAATAAAATCAGGATATTTCAGCTTCCGGTTATCGGATTTAGGTCTACTAATTTTTGTTTAGCGTGTAAATATATCAAATGCCGCATGTTGATGTGACATTCCACTATGGAGATATTTTAATTGTTTACAAGCCCTTTTTTTTGAACAGTTGAAATAATCACTTTAAATAAATAATTTAAGGACAGTCGCATATAGGAATGTTAGGTAGTATCCGTATCCAGGCACTGCATGGGGTTTTGAGTCAAAAAACCTCTTCAAAGGCTAGTTATTTGGTAGTTCTTTTCCAATTGTTGATTAATAGCTTAATATGTAATATATCCCAATAATGGAAAGACTACTAACTTTGATATATCCAACATGTGTCAGCCAATATCAGGTATGATTTACAATAAATTCGCGGGTACAGGTCACACTGACACATATGCTCATTATTCTAGCCTTCACGTACGTTTGGGTCTCAGTATCATCATCAGAAGATGCTTGTCATTTTTTGTACAATCTCAACATTAAAAAAAAAATTCTCCAATTTTACGGTAATTTGAATAACAGTTATCGAAGAAGTCTAGAGATATTTGGAGAATAGCATACAAATAAGATGTCTTCTGATGATGGTCATGAGGCCGAAACTTACGTAAGGACGAAAATAATAAGTATGTGTTAATGTGACATATCTCATGAGAATTTATATACAGGATCTCCCAGGTTTTAGTAGCAGAACTTCAACAGTCGATAGAAAATTCGATTTTGAGAAAAAAGTTCCTATAAACATAATGCACAGACGCTTAATTTTTGAGGTTGGTAGTTGAACTTGATAGAAAATTTCTGAATTTTGCTAGTATCTCCGAAGATAATTATGATGTCTGAACGAAATTTGGTGTCGTGGATGCATAGAAAAGTCACCATATTTGCACATAATTCGACACCGGTATTGCTCCCAGTGGCCTAGATATAGGTATTCAATAACAATAAATAGACCCCAAAAGTGTTACCACCTTGTCAAGACAAATAAGGTCTTCTGACATTCCTTTGTACCTGGCACCATTTCACGGCTAATTTAATTTTTGTGATTTGCTACCACGACCATTAAAATCGGTGAAATAGAGGAACCTTAAATTAAAGAGCGTCGTTGAGTGACAATAATAAAATAAGCTGTCATTTCTAATCTGTACAGCGATATATTACAAAGAAAGGCCGAATAACAAATTTTTATTTCGAAAAATGTTCAAGCCAGATAACTACAATGTACTTTAATTAATAGTAAGTTCACCTACAAGAGTTAACACGACACCATTTTCTAAATTTTGTGTGTTAGTTTTTAAGAAATTGATCGAAATCCTATTTCGAAATCCTATTTCGAATTTTCTCGTATACATGGTTCATTCACAACGTCGTATAATAGATATTCTAACTTCAACGAAAACCTTTTTCCAATTTTCATCAGATTTTCATGGAGGTGGTATTAATCACAAAAATCAAATTTGTCGTGAAACGGTGCGAGGTACAAAGAAATAGCAAGAGACCTTATTTGTTAAGAGTTAAATACTGCAATTTGTTAGTAAAAAGTAACCTATACAGGATGATAACACTTTTCGGGCCAATTTATTGTTATTAAATACCTATATCTACGCCACTGGAAATATTAATGGTCTGAAATTATGTGCAAAAGTGGGAACCTTTCTACACATCCATGGTACTGAATTTCATTGAGATAAAGATATCTCAATGAAATGATAATCAAGAGATTATCTTCGGAGATACAAACAAAATTAAGACATATTTTATAAAATATCTGTACCCTGTATCTCAAAAATTGAGCGTCTGTGCATATAAGTTGATAGGAACTATTTTTCTCAAAATCAAATTTTCTATCAACTGTTGAAGTTCTGCTACTAAGACCTGGTACATCCTGTATAACTATCAGTTCTTAGAAAATTAATGAATAAAAACCATAATTTGTTAATAACAAATGAAAGATCGTAAGTGATCTTAAGAAATGTGTATTATAAATATGTTTGATTTGGATCTAGATTTCTTATTTACGACTCACCGTTCCTTGATAATAGCAAGTATTGGAAACATTTTGCAATAAGTTACTGTTTACAAATTGAAGCTCGCAGATTTGGAAAAAATTATTTAGTTTTGAAATCGGCGCATTTATCTACATTATAATCCACCATAAACTCGTTGCTGTCCTGCAAAAACTATTTCCAAAGTTACCCTGAATGACCTATACTCATTTGTAGGAAGGAATTACCTCCAACAACGGCTACAAGCTGGTGCGGTGTCTAATTAAATTCAAAGTCATCAAGACAAACAGAAAAAAAAACATTAAATACCAGGGTTGGTATTCGAAATTTGAAGAATGTGAGGGTGCAGTTTATGAACCAGGAGACAGAGTCTTCTTCTTCTATAACATAAAAAGAGAATGCAAAGAAAGTTGATAATCTAAATAACTTTGATCCTATTTTATGAAGCTCGATCAAACTTTATCGACATATGGTACTCGTATTGATGTTGTTCAGTTCAATTTTACAATAATGCATAACTTGCAATTATTAAGATCAGCGAAATTGTGAAACTCTTAACCTGGTGAGGTTTTTCCAGAAGACAAAACCCAGAACTTTGAGACTGTTGATCGTGAATCTAATTATGTAAAAAAAGAATTCGATATCAACGATATTACATTCATTAAGCTGACTGATACCGAAGATACATGTTCCTTTAAAATGGGCGAAAGTGAAGATATTCTTCAATCTCTACTGGTACCAGAGGGCTGTTCTCGAGGAGTAGTTGTACGTGAGTTTATAAGCTTCAGGAAACGACGTCCACGATTGAGACGAATTTTCAACTTTCCAAATAACAAAAATGCAACCTTGCGTTGTGAGTTTATCAAATAATCAACTTTTTTTCTATCAAAATGCCCTAGGCTTACCCAACTAACTTCTATGATTAGGTAATTAGTTTCACTTATCCAATAATAATACTATGTGAAACGAGTTTGAACAAATAATTTTCTACACTTGAACTTTTTGATGATATGTACAACTGTATACCGTAAAGATCATAACAGTATCACATTGTCACTAGAACTAGTGAACTAAACAACGTGGAGGTGATGTGTCTATCGCAGTTATAAAAATTATCAATTTCTAAAGAACTAATTGTCTTAGGAAACAACAAAGTGTTAAAATACAACTTCAGAAGTCTCACTTAATATTATCCGTAACTCACTTTCCGCTAAACTCTGAAATCGAATCCTATTTAGAACATTTACGCCTACCCGAATTATCAGTATAGCAGTATTATTATTAAGTAGATAGGGGTATTTTAAAATAAATGAATGTAGATAACACAGTTTCATGATATTATCAATGGAATCATTGACATTTGGTTCCTAAAATGCTCATTGTGCAAACGAATTACTAAAAGTATACAAAAACTAATTTTCGAGAGGAATGGAGGCTAATAAGCAATTCAAAAGAATATATATATAGAAGACTATAATTTGTCCCTTGAGTTAAGGGAAACGGTGTAGACCTATTTGATGAACGATAAAAAAATACGTATCCACGAATCTGAAAATAATTTTATAAATGAATCAAAAGAATTTTGCAATTAAGAAAAAACTAACAAAGCCTATATGAGTTGTATGTATGTCGATAATATATTATAAAACCCTTCTTCCTTTCAGAATATATACTGTGAAAAGAAATTGAACTATTTCCCTATAAAAGCTACTCGCTTTGATTCCTCTCAATAATTTATCCACAGTTCACATTTCTTATACTGATATAATTAATACCATTTCTCATCCCAAGCTTAATTCCTGATGGAATACCAGACTATTTTGAAAGACACTATAATCACAATTTAGCTCATCCTTTCTCCTTAATTTATAATAAGTATCTAAGTGAGGGTGAATTCCCTATAAGCTTTCAGAGTAATTCGTGTACATAAGTCGGAAAGAGAATCACATGTTCATAGATACCGACCAATATGAATTAATTAATTTTGCTGAAATCAAAAGCGCATCAGTCGTTGAGGAGAATATGAGGTGAACTGTGTGTACATATATTTAAGACTCAGCACGCAGGTATGGAGGTGTCTATATGACCTCCGGTGATGTGGCAACACCTTCGGAGGCAGCAACGACCACAAGGTGTACGCATATATACAATTTTCGGAGGCCACATGATACACTCTGAGCTGCTCATATATGACCCTTTAAAAATTTGGAAATCATTTCCCCTCTCAAGAAATCCGAATTGGTTATCATTTCAACACCCCATATATAAATTTTATATCAATGTAACTCAATTAGAAGACCCGGAGGCGAGGTCGCCTCTTCCATGTACCGGAGGCGACAACATACCGTGCATCAATATATATATATATGTTGCGGCTAATGTATATAACTAGTTAAAGCATGAAACTTCACACATTAAACAAATCGAATTTCTCACGGTTAAGGTATATATCGGCTAATGTATCGAACTTGCAGATATTATTTTATTTGTACATTAGATCGAATACAACGATATTATTTCACGAGTTACATGACATGAGTGTTTTCGAAGTTGATTCTCAATTTTCTAACGCTTTTCTGAAGCTGTGGGTCCCGACTTCGAATTATAATAGAACTGCAGTTTTATCTTGGTGTAGAATCATCTCCAATTAAAACATCTACCAATAAAATTTGAAATTGTGGAGTTATCGTTC